>CM026200.1:9319187-9511687 GCA_014839995.1 Xenentodon cancila
ATAAGCAAAAATAATCCAACCATGCTTCTTATACAGCTGCGATTCTTCTGTACTGACCCAACACGTGTAAGAAAGTCTCTTACCTGAGCGAATTGCATAACGGCCCGTCATAAAAGCAGCTCGGCTCGGGGTGCAGAGAGGAGCAGCTGCAACATGCTGGGTCAGCTTCACCCCTTCTGACGCAAGCCTGTCTATGTTAGGAGTCCTACAGAGGTGGAACTGCTGTATTACATATGTTCAACCTTAGAAATGACGTGTACAAACTAATAAAAACAAAATACTGTGATGGGTTTGGAAGAACAATAAATAAAAATGGTAATAACAAAGCCGGGTAAGTAAGCGGACATTTATGACATAAAAATACAACATAAAGCAAGAAATCACAAAACAAAACAGGAGCACATACTGCAGAGCATACCTGATGGTATCATTACCATAGCAGCCGATATCTCCAATACCAAGGTCATCCACCATCATCAGGACAAAGTTGGGCTTTTTCTCCACCTTTTTCTCCACATTTTCTCCTGTGACATCACTTCCTGCTGCCAAGAGCAGGAAGAGAAGAGGAGGTGCCAGCAGGGATGACCTGAGCAGAAAATCCAAAGTGATTCACACGCTTTCATTTGTCTTAAATAAGCACAATTATTTAATAACAAGTTTAACAGCTAGAACCAGAAAGATATTACGTCACAATCTCTCGTGTCAACCTTTAAAGTGTGAGAACATTTAAGCACATTTAAACTTGGGGTTTAAAAATTGTTAAGTGAAAGCCACAATTTTACTTTAACGTTTGTTAAGCTTATGTGCAGTTTTAATAATATAATATTTGACATTTCTGACTCATGAGCACCACTAACAATGATAATAGTTATTTTTATGCGTATGAAATGTAATTTTTTATTTCTATTTTTTTTTTACTGTTTATTTCAGTCTCACTTAGCATTTGACATGCAAATCAACTTTTGCTTTGCCTGAAAACAGAACTTCAAATTTGAATACATCTGGCTTTTAAAAATGATTCATAAATAACCGCATTGATCCTATTGCTGTTGCCTTTTGTAAGGTTTTATGTTTGTTTCAGGAGAGCAAAACCGTGAATATGAAATGGGCACATCTTTACCTCTCAACATGAGCGAACTGATTTTCCGCAATTACTGTAGCAGAAAAGCGCTCAGATTTGTTTTTCCTTCATAAACAGACAAATCTCGGAGTTTGAACTCACCTCATACTTCTATTAGTGACACTCTTTGATACGTGTACCTACTCTGCAGAAGCCTCGCCTCCTCCGTGGCTCTACAGTAGTAACTGGCTTATGTGCGCACATTTACCTTAAAGTATGTTGTAAACGCGCCACCAAAAGGTTGCCTACTGAAAATACAACAGCTAAGCCCAAATCACAGGTTTCATCCATTATGTGGGCAGATTGTCTTTTTGTAGCACAGCTCACATGAAGATAAAGTTAAAAGCTAAATCTGCAACTGCTTCAAGCAATATTTATCAAAGAGAGCAATAAAGTGAAATATACATTTAATAGAAATGATAACAATGGATAGTGTGGGTTGCTTGTTTGATCCCCCGCCTCTTCACGTGCCTCCTGAAAATGTCATTGAAGTCATATTCCCCTAAATGCCGGCCCTAGGCTTGGATGCATGGGAAGAGTTGTGCCAGGAAACGCATTCGTTGTAAAAACTTTGCCAAATCAATAAGATGACCATAATGATCTGTTGTGGGGGCTGTTAATTAGGAAAAAGGTGAAAGATTAAACTCAAATCAAGCACAGTTATGTCACAACCGTCTAGGATTGTCAAAACATAACATGCTCAAAATTAAACGGATTACTTCAAACTGACATTTTCATGATAAATTTCATTAAGCTTCACAAACTATTCACTCTCCTTTATAACTATACAAGCTTTAGAGGATTATTATAAACAAAGGTGTGAGTACCTACCTCTGGTATCCCCATGAGTCAGTTTTCCTTGTGGCTACCAATGGTTGATTAAGTTTTTTTATTTTTTCATTTAGTACTGAAAGGCCTTTTCTGTCTGACTCACTTATTATCAAATAAGTTGTATTAGTCATAACCAGGTCTCCACCAGCAGTATGAGCTGGCTGGAGGGTATGGAGTAAATATGTGCACATGTACAGACAATAGCTGTGTTTGTGTTTTGTGAAGAACTTAACGAAGGTTCCCACACTTTATTTCTGTGGAACTAATCAGGTGTACTTTTATAGACATGCCACTATCAATCATTCACGGAGCTCAAACTTTTTTCCGTCAAGAAATACCTGAAATGCCGAGCACTTCACTTCATGTCTTACTGTGTTTTATTTAATTTTTTTAAAAATTTCATCCAGTATCAATTCATTTCATGAAAGGCTGCAGGCAATATTAAACCCACAACTAGGGACAAATGCAGGCATGTACAAACACAAACTGCACATAAAGGTGTTCTTTTTGTTTTGTTTTCATCATAAGGACTAGCCTAGAAGTCATGGTTTACTAAAATCCGAAAGTCTGTCTTTAAAATCACTGAGGTTGTACTTGAGCTCATCACCATGGAGACAGTAATGAAACTTAAGTAATGTTTAGCAGCCAGAAAATCGTCATAATTTAGTGGGTTAGTATGCTAACATTTGCAATGGTGGCTTAGTGGTAAGCACGGTTGCTTCACAGGAAGACGGTTGCCAGGTCCGGAAGGAGGTTGGATGTTCTCCCCGTGCCTGCGTGGGTTTTCACCGGGAACTCTGGCCTCCTCCCACAATCCGAAAAACATGCATGTTTGTATATGTCTCCCCAGGGTTCTGGAATTGCTTTGATTGAACTGGTCTCTTTTCCTCCATTCTAGTTTCCTGAAATTCTTCCACTTTTCGATGTATATTATGATGAGTAACCATGACAACTGGAAAGTTGTTTACATATAGGACAAGCTGAGCTTTCCAAAGCCCAAGTAAAGCCTAGCATAATCTCCAATGTGTCAAATCCAGATGGGTAGAAGAGGAGATGTCAAGGAAGTAGAAGAGTAGTAAAAAAGGCAGGAGGAAGTTTAAACCATTTTTTCCTTAACTCTCATGAAGATTGTGAGATGCAGACACATAACTATAGAAGTTTGAACCGCTGATGATCATAAATTGTGTTTGGAAGGTATTGAGTATCATGTGTTTTACTAAGGCATGGTTGCAGGAACATAACTTTGGTGAACTTTGGTGCATAAAGGACTGGCTTTCAGATATATGCAGAAAATAACTAGACAGAGCAAAGACTAAAAAGGAAGAAGGGCTGCTGTGCATGTTAACAACAGATGGTGTAGCCCTGGGCATGTTACTGGGGCATCTCAACATCTGGGTTTTAAACTGCATACTGTTAGTCTCTATCGAAGTTGTCTACTGAGAGTTCACCTGTGTCACCTTCCAAAGCTGCATTTGACATTATCAACTAAGCTGTTGCCAGCCCAATAAATACAACAGTCCAGTATTTTAATTATGCTCTCTGGAGGATCACTATAGAGTCAACCCACAGTAATCTCACAATATGGAGTCAAGAAGACAGAGTTGATAGTAGACAGACATAATGCTGCTGAGCTTCTGCAAAATTGATCAAAGTTTACTGGAGGCTATTTACACGCAAATGACGTTGCATTTGATTTGGTATGGGAGAAAAACAAAAAAGAAACTAAAGAGATATAAATAAATAGAAACTGACTGAAACTTCAAGAAAGCCCTGGCAAAACATCACAAAGCAGGAAACCCATTTTTGAATGATGTTCACAAGTTTCAGACTTCCAGCTGTAAAGCATTCCTGACAAAAACTGAGTGGTAGCACTTCATTTATAGCGGGTTGAATCATCCAGTGACATATGACCCTTTAAAAATCTAAGATTGTACATTATGGGGACAGCAATTGCAATATTTTCCAGGATATATATGGTTTTTAATTTTTCTAAATGAAATTCTTGAATTAAATCTTACTAATATATTTTCAATTGCATTTTTATAAGTTAAAAAAAAAGTTCAAATTATTTATTAAGCCCTACCTGACATTTTTAAAAACTATTACTGTGAAATTTGAATGCCAAATATTTTCTTTTTAGCTTGCAATTTTTATGGCAATGCGTCTAATTGCTATTGGGACTTTTTAGGTTTCACCAAAATTAACAAAAGTGGATAAATGATTCACTGACAGTGAAGATAAGAAAAAAAAAAAAAGAATTAATAACTATGCAAACACACCAGACAGTAACAACAGCCCCCACTGAAACAGTTTAATTGACTTTGTCAAACATTATTTACAGAACTCCAGAAGAGCACAAGTCCCAGATCAATGAAGAAGACAGTTCCTACACAAAATAAAAACATGGCAGTTTAAATTAACAAGAATCTTACACTTGTTTAAATGTGATCAAGATGTATACAGGATAGAAAAGTGCTTCTCCCATTGAAAATGTTTTTTTTTTTTCATTCTTCTTTCTGAAAAAAAAAAACCCTCTGCTTGTCTCACCCTTTCTTTCCGATCCTGACATCATTTTTTATTTTCCCTCTCAGGAACATTTAAGAGATTCTTAGTAATAAGGCAGGACTGGTACGTGCCATAATTGATGCCCTCTTGCATGATCTGGAAAGTGCACTTCAGGATCCAAGGTTTACATTCTGGTTTAGACACTGTGCTCCAATAGTTGGCCTGTGACAAAATGTAGAGTGGATTATAGCGCTCCAAACAGAACCAGTGCTTGTTATGTTTGCAGGGTGTTAAAATTGTTGCATTCCCCCTTTACATCAAATAGGTTTTGGCAAGTTTTCTGAGCGCACCCAGCAGTACATCAGAGTGCCTTGGCTGAATCCCGCAGTACATAATGGAGCGGACAAAGGGGCGAGGAGGATTTACTATTTTTGAAGGCATTAGTGGCAATCTCAAAAAGCTTGTACTGCTACTTAGTGGGCATTTTGTGCAATATTATTTTATTCCAGACACACTATCCACTTATACCAGCATCTCAAGAGAAACTCATCTATCGTCTATCAAAGATTACAGGTTAAAATGGCAAGCCGCAGAGATATTAGGTGCTGCATCCAGCCCACAGTTCATAATGTAGACTCGATGGATATGTGACATCACAGACTACTAATATTTCTCAGCTTGAGGCTAGGCTGTCAGCAACAGTCTCTGTCCTGTATTGCAGCTACTAACACACTACACGAACTGCAGCACTATGCAACCTGTATAGCCACATTTAAAAAGTTTAAAGGGAGCAGGGAAGGTACAAAACTTCAAGACAATAAAGACAGATTCAGAAGTTAAATTGTGCTACACAGGCAGAAAAAGAAGGCAGTAGCGCAGCTGCTTCTGAGGCATTTCACAATAATGATCACAAAATACCACAGCGCACAAGTTGACTCATCAGTGTCGGCTCATAGGCACCACCGCCAAATATAAAGAATTATATAGAAAATCACAGGTGAATGGCGTCTGTATAAGAATGGTACAAAATCACAGACAGCAACCGGCTCGCTCAAATGAAAAGACACAGTTTCATAGCAAAAATCAAGGCATACTGTCAATAGAGTTTGGACTACATGTTTAGTTCTGAAAGCAGTGGATATGAAACTAGCCTGCTGTGAACAGAATGTAGAGCATCTGCAAAGACTACGCACTGCATGTGTGGAGCTATTTCACATGTATTTAACGGTAAGTACAAACAACATACATTCATTATTTTCCGTTTGATAAATTCTTCACCTACTAGTTTGCCTGTTTTCACATTTATGTCCTAACTGCTGGATCTTCCCTGTGTGTCTGCAGATTTGACCACGCTAGACTGTGTCAGTGAAAGGCACTACAGAGGAACAAAATTACTGCATCACAACTAGACTGACACAGAGCACGTTAGAATGATGCCTAAATACGTTACGATGAGACCTCTAAATTTAGTCCACATCAAGTGACGATCGATTCGCTTATAGCAATAAAACATTGTCATGGAGAGGTTTGTTGTACGGTATTTTGAAAGGTCAGTGAGGAATTTCCTCACCCTGTGATTCATTCAACTAACTGAGGAGAAGTAGTAGTCACTTAACAGAATTTAAAATCTAAATTCAGATGAAAACAAAACAAAATGACAGGTAAAACATACGGGGACATCATTGGTCCTCTACGTCCTCACTGGACCATCTAAGAGCATCCCCAAAATGCCAGAAGTAAAATCCTAGGATTCTTGGGATGCTCTTACAGAATCCTCGTATCCTACATTAGTATTATTACACATACATGATTTTATACCGATAAGATGAATGTGTTTTACCGAAGTGACTGGTTGAGAGTAGATTTTCAAATAGTTTTCAGATGGTTGGCTCATTGACTGGCAGAACCCCCCATCCCCTCACCCCCAGAAAAAAAATACTAAACTAAACAAAACAAAAAAACATCCATCTGTAATAATTCAGTACAAGTTAAACATCAACAACATCACTAGCTATTACAGGTTTAGGTTCACACTGAATTACTAAAACAGGATAGTATCCACACAGTAAAAAAAAAAAAAAAAAAAAAAAAAAAAAAGTTTATATTTAAGCCATTTCTTGTTATAATTATTGTAAGATTTAATTTCTTTAATGGCAACTATGATAAAAATGAATTTTGACCAATCATTGTAATAAATTCCTTAGTTGTAACATTCATGAACCCCTCAGGTTTGCATACATTTACTTGATTCCCCCCCCCCCCACGTGTATGCTCACGCAAGAATAAACAAAGTTATGTGCACTCACAAAAAGAAAAGAAAAAAACAAAACAAAACACGAACGCAGGTTTATATAGACCAACATACACGCACACAATCAGACAGAAACACACAGCCCCTCTCGGGGGCCTCACAGTAATTTAGCTCCACCGGGCAGAGCCTAACAGGGAGATTGCCACTTTGCTTGTTGGTCCAGGCAGTTGGTCCAGGCAGGCGGGGGAACGCTGCTGGTCTAAGATGAGTTCAGTAAGGTGTTAAGAGCTGTGCAAATAAAGGAAAACAAAGTTAAATGTACAAAGTTCTGAATGTGTTCACTTAAAGTGTCTTCAGCATGTGTGTGTGTGTGTGTGTATACTGTCACCAATAAATGTTACCTCTTCCCATGAAATAAAATGAAGAAAAAAAGAGAGGAATGTTGCCGAAATCAAAAATATTGCAATTTTATGGGCTGTGGTGTTTGTCTCGTACCTTGGGGGTCTGACTGAGCCTCTGCTGCGTCTGCTTTGCGTGCAGCTTCTGGATCTGCATCTGCTTGCAAAGATTGACAAAAGTTATTTGGACAAACAACACAAATAAAGAAGACATAGCAACACGCTGCCAGAGAGAATTACACGTGCATGTTATCAGTTTATAGTGGCTCTTCTAGACAGTGAAAAGAAAAACTGATATCTTTTAGTTCTGTAATCAGGAAACTGTATGCAGACATTGACTATAAACTAGCACCTGAGGGAAATTTCTGGGATTTTGAGTCTTCTCATCTCAAATTGCGTTCTATCACCACCATGAAAATTGGTTTGAATTCTGTCTGATAGAACGGTGCAAAAGGTCTTCATCTCTGTGCGATCATAACTTTCCATTTATTGTTCCTGGCCACATGACATCATTAATTTAAAATCTTTACTCCTTCTTTAAGACATACTGAGGTCCTCATAACTTTGTGTCTTTAATCAAAAGCATATTATTTTGAATTGAAACCAGACCTGCTTGTTGGTAAGCTCAGAAATTGCACCACTTGCATGCAAATATGCTCTTCCTCCCCCCAAAAACTGTGTTTTCTGTACTTCACTGTACACCGTGTACAAATGTTCCTCCCTCCCATTTGAGCCCTTTATTTTTGCACTCAGGCTTCTTCCCTGCGCTTGTGCAACTTCTGCTCTTTGATTTTTGTGCTGAGATTGCTGTGAAATAACCTCATCTAAAATCCCAGTCTCCCAACCCAAAAGAGTACTGATATAATCCTAAGACCAACGTTTTCATAAATATGCAGTTTAAGTTCGTGTCATGAGGGCTCTACACAGGATCTAAACAGGCTACAGTAATTATAGGTATTAGATTTTGCATAGTTTCTTGTCTCTAATATGTAAAAAAAAAAAAAAAAAAAAGAACATTAAGTTTCTCTGAAAGAAATGCTGTGACGTAAACATAAAGGTCCTTTCCACATTAAAAGGAGATATATTATGACCTTTTATCAAAAGTTGACAATGTTTCCAGAGGTTTGAACAAAGTATCTGCTACGATACGATAAACGATAAAGTACAAACGCAATGCTTTCGAGATTGTCTCTAGACTCTGCTTACAGCAACTGGTTTTCAGGAGGCAGAGTCAAGCACTCCACATCATCCCACCACATCTTCGGCAGGGGCCGCCTCTTTTATAAACGGCATTATGGCTTTGTAATATCCATTTCAGACGTGCAGCAAATGCAGAATCTTGCGTTTTTTTGGTGGAGATTAATGATGAGCCTGCAAAATTCAACTCTCATTTGAGTTTGCAAACCGAAAAGCTCACCGGAAAATATATATTTTAGGCAGAAAATAACAGATTTTTTTAAAAAGTTTTACACAGGGGTCACCTCAAAAGGGGTAATGTCAGCATCATATCTTGCATCTATTTGCTGGGATTTTTGACAAAGATTGTTTCAAGAATGATGGCGCACATAATGATGATGTCTTATAATGCTCTTGAGCTGAATGAGGTGGCAACAATAACCAAAATCATCACAAGTTGGGGAAGAAGCAAAAACATTAAGAATTTCTAGTGTCGAGTGAAATGTGCAGATAATTACTGTGCTTGACAGTCTTCATTATTTTAACATTTATTTTCATTCCACAACAGAGCAGACATGTTATCCACAATGGCTTTTGTCTTTTTCATAGCAGAGCAAAGCCAAAGGACCAACAATAGCACACAAACAGAAGCATGGAGTACCCCACACTGTGGATGGTTATATTTGTTTTTCGAGACTGCCTTAATCTGGAGCAACATGCAATAACAGGTAGCCCAGAGTTTATGAAGCGTGAGCGCGGAACGTTTACAGGACCACGTTAAAGCCCTGAATGTGGAGAGTGTTGCAGGGAGTATTTGCGCACAAACAGTGACTTTTTTTAATGAGGGCAGAGTTTTTAGGGAGAGTGGTCCAATTTCTGAGCGTGAAAAGATGGAATCCTGCTAAATCTAAATAAAGTATGCATAAAACACTTAAGCATAAGAGCTACATGTAAATATTCTCAATATCAAAACTCTCTGAATCTGGCTTCTGATCTACTTCACCAAAGCAGATTGTCCTGTTATTCATGTTGACAGTAAATGAAAACTTTGCTGAACTGGCAGCTTCAGATGAAGCGAGAATGTAAACTCAGTGCAACTGACGGCAATCTGAGAGAAATAAAGCAGAGTCTGTGGTTTCAAAGTGGGATAACTGACCTTCAGAACTTGTATTTTTCCAGATTAGAGGACACCCATGCGAACCCTGCCCACTCTGCACTTGTGCAGCAAAGTGCTAAAGATACCCGGCAGTTTTGGGGTTCGGATCTCATCCATCTCAAACACTTTTTTCTGCACGTTCCACCAACTCAAAGCGCTTAAAGCTCAGAGGCCGATTGACTTTGATTCATCTGTTCTCACAGCTATTTGAGTCGTACACGTTTCCACTAAAACATTAAAAACTTGGTTAAACACCATCTTTCGTTGACATATTAGGTATTCAGTTGGAGAACAGGGATGGTATATTTACCCTGTCTGTTTTTGAAGCACAGTTTCTTCTTCTGATAGGCAAAGTATCCGGTGACTGCTCCCACCGCAGACACAATTATTCCTGACAGGATTCCTGCTAAAGTGCCAGATCCCCCTTCTGTAGAGAAACAAAAGGTGATGAGTGATACCAGATGACGGTCATATTGTCTTTTGGTGCCATTTGAACTGTAAACAGTTTAGTCTGCTTTACAATATTAAGTTTTTGAGTCCAGCTTGTCATAGTGACAGTAACCCTCATGTTCAGTGTCACCGTGGTGGACTGTTCTTCACTTCAAAGAACAAAAATGAACTCAACGAAGCAATGAAGCCCAATGATGTGATTAAACATGTTCATTAAATGAGTTTGAAGAAGTGTGTGTGCATGTATGAGCGCTCCAGCATTTTCCAAGGCCTTTTCATTTGCCGACACTATAATTTTCTTAAAAGCGCACATAGCAAGCATTCATAAAAATCTTCTGCACCTGTAAACTAGTTACTATGACAACACCAGTCTGAACAGTTTCCATGCCAGTTAAAGGACCCGGTACACATTCAATGTAAGCTTTGCTCATCTTGCTTGATACTATTAATAAAAACGCATTCAATATATAATAATAACACACGTAAAGTGACCTTTGTGAATGCTCATACCTGTGAAAGGTATTTCTCCTTACTTATGTAACCGCAAATCAGCACACTAGACATAACTATCAGATGTAAGGAAGGCAAGTAGATTGTGATACACTTCCACGCAGCATTCAAAGTCTGACAAGGATTTCCAAGTTAAAAACAAGCCCTTTTTTGTTCTTGTGGCGGCTTCAGTCAACGCAGAGCAATAATGGCAAATATTTGTTGAAGTGGCACGAGAATGGAAAAGGAGATGGTGGACAGAGCGGTGATGCTGGGGTATTAAAAACGAGTCGCCGTGGAAGACCGGAAGACTCAAATACCACGCTGAAATTGTGTAACAGAAAGGGTGAGGAAATAACAAGGACGAGTCGTCTCAGAGGTGTGGTGCAGTAATAAAAAGGAATGACTCAGTGAAATAAAGTGGAGTGAAACTGGAGAGTGAGTCAGTAAACGGAAGTAAAGGTGGGCGCAGATGTCGACGTGCAAGAACATGCATGTATTGGCATACGAAAGCCATGTTAGTCTTATCTTCTATAACCATTTAACTCCAAGTTAAAGCTTTTGTAAGCTTAGATTACGCCAGCGCGATAAATCGTCAATTTATTTAAACTCTATCATGTCTTCTTCTCTTACCTGAAGTGATTTACACGTTCGGGCAAAGACACGTATCGAAGAAGCTGAGTTTTTTTAAAACAAGTTTTAAAAATGCCATTTAAGACGTTCAGACCAGCATGGAGCTCTTGTATGACACAAAACAAAGGCCGAATGCTTATGCTGCATGAGTGTTTGGAGCAGGGCGAGGGCGGGTGGGTGTTTGATACAGAACAAAGCACAGAGAGAAGACAGATGGCTCACCTTGGGGCTGAGGTTTTGCTGTAGTTTGAAAACAGAAAACAAACATTTAGTATGCAACATTAAACCGCACCAGTTATAAATGCATAACAGCATTTCTGACATTTCATTTGCACAGTAACACCATCATACATGCTGAGTACGAGCTAATTTACAAACAGACTTCCCACACAGATGCATGTGTTTCACCGGCAGGCACTAATAAGTAGCGTTTACTTGTAACAGATGTAGCGTTACTACACCAGAAAAGTCATAGTAAACAGGATATGCTTCAAACAGTAGAGATGAGGCATTTTCCACTGACTCCTATATGGTGCTTCTTTCTCAAAGGCAACGTAATCATTAATATCCTATGTGTTTCATCAAGTTTTAGATCTACATGAGTCCGACCGATGCGGCTGGGAAGCTTTCTATAAGGCTCTTTTTTTTTTTATAAAGCACAATTCAACATTCGGGTGATTCAAAGTGCTTTACAGAGACATTAAGACATCATCACGTAGTAAAAAAAAAAAAAAACAACGTGAATTTCTGTCATGTTCACAGAACATGGTGTGAATAAATAATTATGCTGCAAAGATAAAAAAAATTCTTACCACCTTCTGATTTATCAAGAGTTCCTGAAAGAAAGGGAGAAGGAAGGGTGAGATTACTCGCCCTGCAGTTACGCCTTTGGGGCATTACACAAACTGGGAAACATCTTGTCCAACGAACACAAACACCCACGTGTGCACAAATGTGAACCTTGTGTAGTTTTTGTTGTAAGGAAATTCACTGGTATAATGTAATACGTAGTACAAGCCCAAACCAGACCCTCAACTATCACAAGTAAATCTAATGATAAGCCTAAAACAGACGCATAACCCTCCAAATGCATTTGTATAAAATAAATAAAAAACCCGCCTGCCCTTAGGGTACTCTGAAATAAAACTAAACAAGGACACACAGCCACAGCTTGTATCACGTGTGTTTACTTACAGAGGCGTCTCAATTACACAGTGATAACATATTAAAAACATGAGCGCTGGATGGCAGTCCTTCTGGTCTTGGACTTGATCCAAATGCAAACAAGCCTACTTTATCAGGTCCTCCCCTTATCTCCATCTGCACTGCATGCCTGTATGTGTCTGTGACATCATGAAAGTTGTCAACCTGCTTCAACTTGAGCAAGCTGCTGAGGAGGAGAACTTTTATGAGAAAATGATGACTTGGAGCGCATTTGGGAAGCGTCGGCTTTCAAGCGAGCAGTGCAGATGGAACACAGATTAAACACAGTTCTGCGTGCGACGCTCTGCAACGTCCATGTGACAGTGATTAAGCTTTAGTAAAGCTGAGATATATTGTCATGTTATCAGAACGCTGTATATTAAAACAGCATTCATGCAGTAAAGAGACACCACAAGAATATCTTGAAGTTGCTCAGTGGTATAAAACTATTTCATGGAGTAATACATGCGCAACTTTAAACTAAGACGTTTTTCAGAACTTGAATTGCATAAAGAAGGTTGCGTCATAGTTCATCCCATTTGTAAGGCAGGAAGGGTGTGTTGATGTTAAGAACAGGATTTTATGACGTTTTGACTTCAGTCTTTAGTTAAAAACTGTAGACAAAAAAATACAACTCACAGTTGTAATTTAATTGTTTTGGGACTTTGGAGAGAGAGTTGATGTACTGCAGATGGATCTCACTATGACATAAGTAATCCGTTGTACTGAATTCTCCCTCAAACTAGCCTCAGAAGTCTTTTTCATAAAGCTAAAATTAGTGGTGTCTTAATTAAAAATGGAGCCGTTCTTGCATTTTTAGAAGTAGTAGTTGTTGTATTACATTTTCTCTTGAAAGAAAACACTTTGAAGGGCAGATTTGTGTTGTGCTTGATCAGATTTAGTCAAAAGATTGGGTTCGGGTGGTTTGGGTGGTATTTTAGCGCAATTTCTATGGGTTAACTTCAAATATTGCACTGAAATGTGGCACAAGGAGCAAATAAAGAACACAGAATCAATGATTGGTTTAATGTAGATTTTTGAGGAAAAACTAATAGTTACTCCTTGGTGTAGACTGCAGATCCCAAGGACCTCCAGTCACTGGTAAAAAGCTAACCACATTGTGCCACATAGTTTGAAACAGCACATACAGAAAAAAAAAAACTCCTGTGTATGTGTGACCACATGTTCTTATGTACATCTCTGCTCACTCTGCACCTTTTGTGTTAGTGTTACAACAAAAAAAAACAAAGCTGCAATAATTACGAACCATTACCTACCAGGGTTACTCATGCGGCTCCTCGGTGAGTTTTCCTTTTGGGAATTCGCGTCTTGAAAATCTGAATATAAATAAGTTAAAAGATATCACAAATGATGCAAATAAAAAGAAAACAAACCTCCTTTAAATTGTCAAAAAAGAAAAAAATAACATATTAGCTCTTTAATATAGGATCCAGTCGTGTTTTCTTGTTGATTTATTTAATAGGAAATTGATGCAAAATTCTCTCCATTTCATTTCCTCACGGATGCCCACAGAGGAGTTCTCAGTTATTACTCCGAAACACTAGCAGCGGGGGTGTAACAGCGATCCTGGGAACCAGTGCGTTCTTGCATTAAAGAATATTATCTTGCAGGAATAATTCTTTACGTAACTACATATTGACTGGTGGGGGAAAACCCAAGTGGCTTATAAAAAATATAAGTCATTGGGTGTGAACAGTCAACCAAAACAGTTTTTGGCTGGATAAGGTGATGGATGATTAGTGGAATAATGAATGGCTGATGGAGCCTCAGAGGCATAATATCATACTGATATACTGGTGACTAGATGAATACCAGGTAATAGATTTGCCTGCCCTTCTTCTTTCAACTTCCAACTCCAGCTTTTTTTCTTCACAATTCCCATATACATTATTTTCCTAGTCATGAAAGCGTTTGACAGTTCACACATGGATTGAACCCTCCATGGTTTCTTTTCTTCTTCTTAAGGGAAAACAATAAGAAAAAAGGAGGGAGAGAAAAGTGTTGTTCTCAGAAGAGCGTCGGGACAAAGACAAACTACTTTGAAACACTAATATAAGATTTTAAAAATGATATAAATATTTTTCCAGTTTAAGAAAAGAAGAGTAAAAGAGGACTTATCAGTTTGATACACAAGTGATACCTCAGTTGTGATAGATTACATTTCCTTTATTAGGGAGGCATCTGAAATAACATCACGCACAATTTAGGAGACAGAAGTTTGTGCCAAAATCCAACCTAATTAGATTCTCAGAGGAACTGCATTTTTGTTAGAACAAAAAGCCCATCTGATCCCCATAAATGTGATAATAAAGATGGGAGTTGCAAGAATATCATACATGACAAGTAAGGAAAGCAGATTTAAAAAAAAACATAATACAACAATAACAGATGATGTCAGCGGGAATTTCATTGACATTTCTGAGCTCAAAGAAGACAGAGATCTAATATTTTTTTTTAATATTAAGGGATAAACTTAAATTGGGCGCCAGAGAACAAAACACTGCACTTGAAATTCTTCAAATCTGTTTGACTTGTAAGGCAGACGCCGCAGCGGGAGACTCAGCCGGGTTTAAAACCCTTACAGGCACAAAAAACCTCAGCGGTTGTCTCTGTTCTTGTGATTTTAGTGACATTTTAAAATGCCCTTATGGAGAAAAAACTTATAATTAAAAGCATACAATCTTTACGTCAATTTATTGTTACTTTATGTGATTGTGGTTACTAGTTATTTTTTGCGTCTCTGATTACTTAGTTTCTGTGGGACTCCAGAGAGGTAAAGAGCTGTAAAACAAATAATTAGAAGAATAATTCATAAAAACAACATTTTACCTGAATTAATGCGAGGGGGAGCAACATGCGGTTTAACTGTGGGGAGAAACAAAGAACATAATTATGCTTTTGGTGCAAACATTTCAGATCCACCCAGTAAAATAAATAATGGTCGTGACATTATTATCAACAGTGGTGCAGCTGTGCGGCGCCGATCCGTCACTTTGATCTGTCATTGACTTACAGTTACAAAAGCAGAAGTTGTTATGCTTTTAATTTTTTACCGCGTGAAGGGCTACAGCTCACACAGCAATACCTAAATCTCTAAAGTCATCACTCATTCCGCAGCTTTTAGAAGTGTCAACTATGCAACAATAACATATTATTAATTATTTTCTACCCGTATGGGCATTGTTAATCTGACATCTACACTGCTTAGTTTCAAAACGTTTTATAATGACTTGTTGCATAAGGTTGTGAAACATGAACGGTTACTAAAGGTTTTTTCTTGGTAAAGGCTGAGTAAGCCAGCCTAATTTAACTGTCAAATTCTAACAATGCGTTTCTTTTCGATCCATCCAACATCATTTCAGCCGATCAGGAAGAATTTGTGCTGGAACTCAGGACGTGGGGTTGGTTTGCTCGAACGTCAATGAAGAGCCAAGATAAAGGTGTATATGGCAAATGAATGGCAATGAAAGGTGTTTGCTGTCTTTATTTACAAAACGATAAAAAATAATCTGAAATCCAAAACAATGGGACTTTATTAACGCTATTGGCTTGATATGCAACAACATGACAAGTCCTCCGCAGGGCCATTTTCTGGATCAGACCTGACGTTTCTGGTATTGGGAAATTCGTTTGTTAGGTGGACACACAGTCTGCCTAGAGCTCACCGCCAAAGATCCCTGGTCTGAGCTGCGTGGGGAAGTCTTCGACTCATATGGAGCAATGGCAAGACAAAGGCACCCTGCCAAATGTGCAAATGCAGTATGGCCTATGACGGTGGCAAAACAAACACGAAAGTTCACAACGATGAGTTCAGTACAACTTAGGACTTAGTGAGCAGCTGCAATGGTAGCTAACGTAACGGTAGCGCAGTCGGTTAACGTCGCTGCATTCGCCACATTATTAGACGTAGTTAACGCTCCAAAACATTGCACGTGACAAACATGTGTCTATGTCGGTTTGAGATTGAAAATGTGCAGAGTCAAAGCTACTACTAACATTTTTTTTAGCAGCACTCTGCAGTTTACTTTCAACAGGACAAGAGGGACGTTATGGACTGTGTTGTGTGCTTTTCAGCCTCTTGTGTTAGAAAAAATAGAGAATTTGTTTTTATTGAAGCAGTTGCTTTGCCTGTGATGGACTGGGAACATGTCCAGAGCTTATCCCAGCTGCCAGCGGGCTGAGATACAGAATACATGCAACAACCTCCCTCAACTTATTTATGAGAAGAAAAAAAAAAAAAAATGAGGCAAATGCATTTCCATGTGCTATAATGCTGGAGCAGTGTTAGGATAGACTGGATGCAGTTCATGAATTTGGCTGTTACTGCAGGAGCACAAAGGGGAAGGACATGTCGTTTTGGCAGTTGGGTGACAAAAGCAACGGTTTATCTCAAAAACAGATTACTTCCCTTTCAACTGACTTGCTCCAGAAACAAACGCAGTGCACACTTTTCACATTTTAATATGTGCGTATGTAACATGCACACTGAAATTCTACCTACAGCTTTTCCAGTCTAATTTACGTTTGTTTTTCCACCCCTACCTTTCATGCAGGTGGATTTTTGTGAGAGTCTTAAAAAAAAAAAGCAAAAAAGCAGAACAACGTATCTTGCCAGACTTCACAATAACTATTTGTGGAGAAACAAAAATTAAGAACAACCAGTACCTCACGCTATGGCAAACAGACAGGTTTTAGTCGCCTTAGTCAAGAGGAAAGTCAACGTTTTGTTCACTCTTTGTCATCTGACTGACGTTTGCATGTGACTTTGGCAGATAGACGCTTCATCTGATTGTCTAAGTATTCTTTAAAGGTGCCAGCAGTTTTCAACATAGGACTTTCCAGATTCTTCTGCCAAACAAACCATGTTCAGCGCTGCGACACAAACTTATCTGAAATCATTTAATTCCATTTAAACAGGAAATATAATCTCAAGTTTTTACCTGCTGTCACTATGTAATGATTTGAAATGGATGTAGATCATCTCAACTCACCAGCACTAAAACCTGTATTTTCACTCATAATGATCATGACGTCATTGGCAACAGGATCCAAGCAGATTTATATTTTTGTCATTTCTGTCCCCTGAATGTCTACACGTACAGGAGTGGACAAAGATCTATATACTCACTGGTAACCTCGAATGAATCGTCAGTTGGTGTGTCATCGTTATTGTCCACATCTGCTGCTGCTGGTGTGGATATGCCATCTGGTCCATTCTATTTCAATTTTTATCACCAAGTGTGTGAATGAACAAAAAAGATAAGTTTAGTAATTTGACTTGGCATCTCTTGAATAAATGCTGTAAGTTACACAACGAGACTTTTAGTGAGACTTTTAAAAACTGATACTAACATCATCTTCGACAGAAGGCGCATCAGTGCTGGCTGGGGTTTTCACACTTTCTGTCGGCTCCTCTGTCAC
Source organism: Xenentodon cancila (assembly GCA_014839995.1). Lineage (NCBI taxonomy): Eukaryota > Metazoa > Chordata > Actinopteri > Beloniformes > Belonidae > Xenentodon > Xenentodon cancila. The sequence continues at coordinate 9,336,842 of CM026200.1, forward strand.
TGAATCTTCAACAGCTGGATCAGCGGCTGGCCACAGATAAAGGAGTGCAATGGGAAGGAGGACGAGGGTTACACAACTCACTTTGTTCAGACATTGCTGATATTACTTGTTTCATTGCACTGTTATTGACGTGTGAATAAAAAAAAAAGGCTATAACTGAGTGAAGATCTCAGCTTTTCCTGATTGAAGCCACGGCAGAAATACGAGAGCATGTAATCCCTCGAATGCCCACTAGGAGCTGCCTCCAGAAGGGTGTCAATGTGAACAGATATCCATCTTAAAATTGTCCAACTTTACTACTGAACTACACGTTCACACATTTACACTATTAACACGTTCATACAAAAAACTTGGGCTTCGAAGCCACTCAATGAACGAAGGCGATGTCATAGAAGTTTCTGTCAAGTTCCTTTTACAAATTCTGTAGTTATAACAGCATTTTATTTATTCTGACCACAGCTGGTCCTCCAAGTTGCTCCAAGAATACAATAATCATTGGCTTGTAGTGAATTGCTGTTATGATTATGGCTAAAAAAAAAAAGAAAGCTCAAATTTGCATGCTGTTCTCAACTTAGTCTGTTGACTGAGTTGTTTTTCAGCAACCTCAATAATCAAGTTGACAAATACAAACTGTCATAAATAATGAGTGTATATGTTCTTAAATATGAAATTTCTGATATCACCTTGTGTTATTACAGTAGAGCCCTCAAAGTCGCTGTCTACTGGAGGAGTAACCGCTTCAGCATCGGTGTCTGCAGGAGTTGTGTTGACTTTGGGTGGAACTGGATCTACAGGTCCTGGAGTAGTTGCTGCCTCTGCATCTTCTTCTTTGGTGGTTACTGCTTCTACATCTCCTGCAGGAATATCTGCTTTTCCATTTTCTTCGGTGGCAGATGTTGGTTCAGCGGCTACTGCAGGAGTGTCTCCCGCAGTCTCTTCGTCGGTTGATGCTGGTTCAACACCTCCTGCAGGATCATCTGCCTCTGTATCTCCTGGAGTTGTTGCTGGTTCTGCGCCATCGCCTACCTGATCTTGCTCGGTTACTTCAGCTTCAGGTTCTCCTTGCTCAGGCTCATTGTCTGCCGGTTCTTCCTGTTTTAACAGAAGATGTTCATCCAAGGACACCACATTACTGTATTGGTAGCTCAGGTTATCAAGCCAAAAGTGGACAGAGGTTCTCAAAGTATCTGGCTCTCTATGTAGCTACACTTTTTGCTGAATTGTTAGTTGGAGAATGAAGTGAGGAAAAGATTTAAAGACAAAAGCCTGAGAGGTATAATTTCCTAAACCAATAAATGTAAAGTACAACCTGCTTCTTCTTGCAGTATCCCATAACTATTCACATTTATTTATATGATTAATAAACATTTTGACTTAACATTTCCACGTTTCTATTTGTTTGAATTTTTCCAGAATTCCTCTACTGCACACCAGATAGAACTGCATTAAACCAACAAACAAACTAGGAAATCTTTTGTCATACAGTAAATGATGAGATGTTTTCTAAAACAGATTAAAAACGTCAATAATTTAAGACTTTATTTGCACACGTACAAAGAGAATGGGCTTTAGTCTCTTTACTGACCAATTTAATCTTACTAAAACTCAAATGTGATTCCAGCAAGACCATTAAGTTGGGAGAGAGGCAAAGAAAGGTAAAAAAGATTATATAACATACATGTAAGACTATACTTGGAAGATGTTCGGTAAAATAGTGGCAAGTGAGAGTGTCAGGATTCGCTATAAAATGAGCATCCACCGAAGGCTTAGTAATTTCAAGCAAGGATGGGTTGTTGCTCGCCACTTTGTCTCAAACTCAATCATTAATCACTACTAATTCAAAATATTTCTCCATGCAATTTTGAAATATGGTCTGTCGTAATATCATAAAATAAATCAGGGAGTCTGGAGAAATCTCAATGCGAAAAGGACAAGACAAGCGATGGATTTGTTTCGCCTTTGATCCTTCAGGCAACTGCCTGGGAAATCTTCACAATAAAAAAAGTCTACTTATTCACATGGGCTTGGGAGTACCTTAGAAAACCGTTGCCAGTCAACACACTCCGCTGCTACATCCAGTAATGTAATCTGAAACTGTAATCCTGAAAGGCGGGAGCCTCACATTAACGCTGCTCAGAAACAAGTTCTGCGCACATGAACTTATCTCAGACGGACAGACACTTGATTACTGCTCTTTAGTCAGATGAATACATGTTTGAGTTTGTTCAGTGTTTTGTTTATGGGCTGCTGAGAAAAACAGAAGGGTTGGACTGTTATCAGGGAAAGGCGTGATAACCAGCATCTGCGGTGGCATGAGGGTACATCAGTGTGCAGTGCATTAAATGACTCACACATGTGTGAGGGTAACTTTAATGCAGAGGTGCAAATAGACATTTTAGAAACAGAGGTTGTTTTTAAAAAAAAACACCTACTAACACTAATACTACATTGGTAGTGCATTCTGATTTTGACAAAACGTACAACGCAACATGCAGGATGCAAGAAGTACCCAAATTATATAAGTATATCTCTACAGCAAGGCAATGCAACGCGTTCTCAAGAGCGTTGCCATGAGCTATAGGGAAATTTCAAGGTCTGTGACTTATTTCCGGGAAGGCGATGTCATGTCCCTGGATGCCCATGACTATTTTAACAGGAAAATTCCAAACAGTGCGGCTTCCAAAACAAAGAATGCATGTGGTTAAATGGTCAGTCTGCATACCATATCCGTCTTTTGTTAACAACGTACGGTGAAAAATGTAGAGGAGAATCAGAACATGACAACAAAAGACTGTTGAGCGGCTGAAATTTTGAATTCAGTAAGAGTAGACAAAAAAACCTCTTGTTTAACAGTAGCAGTTAGTATCTACGTTCTCACACGTTGAATACAGTAATTAAAAGGCTCTCTTTCAAATTTGTTTTTGAGTGTTTTGGTGCCATCAAATTCTCCATCTGCAGCTAAAATGTATGAATGCAATGGAGTTGGTCAGTGAAGACAGTAAAAGCCTCTTTCTTTTCATCTGTTTCTATAAAACAAATGTTCGAACTTCTTAACTTCCCCAAAAATGAGCTTCGTTTTTCCATTCCTCACCACAGTCTCTGGAACATCATCCTTTTCAGCTTCGGCTTCCACCGGCAGGACTTCTGAAGGCTTTGGAGCTGCGTCGTCTGCTACTGGAGCCGTTTCTTCTACATAAAGTTGTGTGAAGGAAGAAGGAAACAGACAGATGTCAGAGTGATGCACTTACTACTGGGACAGGTTGCATTAATTAAAAAAAAAAAAAAGTGAACTGGGAAAAAAAAACAAAAAAAAAAAAAACCAGCACATGTTGCAAGCATACTCTATTAAAAACATGTTGAAAACAAGACCTTCAATTAAAACTGACGCTGATATTTTACCGCAAAACAAAGACGGGACGTGACAATCTCATATGCATCTCAGCATCATCTGACAGTCATGACTGGTACTTTGCGCCCTCAACTTTTCACAAAGTAAAAACATGAAACGTTATATATTTAATTCATGCTGAAGAAATAAAGCCCTGATCTGATAAGTGTTACCATTGGAAAGATTTTTAACATCATGGTCAACACTGACACTCACACTCAGAGCCACACCCTGCCCTGACTGGTGCATGATGTTAACACTCAAGCCACAACTGGATGACAGACACATCCATCACGTCTGACCTGCGTCAGCATTGGATGAAGTCTCGACCTCAGCGCAGGGGTTGCAGCTCTGTACTAATGAGAAAATGACGGCGGTGTGCTCCTTTTGTCATTTTCTGCATGATATGTGCACAGCGTGTGCAGCTGCATGCGTGTGCTTCATTCGGTGCTGTGACATTCCCTCGTTTCATGTGAGGAGCTGAAACAGCAGTCTAGGCTCTAACTGGACTATTCTTTCGCTAGGCTGATCTCGCCAGCATCCTTGTGCTGGTGCGTCTGAGCTCTGCCTTTATTTTCAAATAAATACCAACTGCTGACTCAAATATTGTGGATAGGCTTCTCATAATTATGGCATGAGTGTTGTTGCTTCTTCCTCTCTGTAAAACTATGTTAAGATGAGACGAAAATGTTCCAGAGGACGGGCCAAATACCTCCAAAATGCAGGAGTTCAATACCTTCTATACCTTTTTAGTAAGCCTACATAAGTAAAAAGTAAAATATTTTTCCACATTTGGTATCTTCATTCCTGAGTGAAATTTCAAAAGCTCTCTAGGCCTGCCAAGTGAGATTATATCAGAGTCAGTGATGCCTTAAGGCAGAGCAGCTTGAACAATATCTAAAGTATTTTTGTCACACCATAAATCCTCTGGCAGCGAGGGTTACTGGAGACACCCTGGATCACTTCATGCAAAGAAATACACACTGATGAGGATTAAAAAAAAGAGAGAAAACATACACATTCACACAAACATGGAATACACACAGTTGTGCAGACGAACGGTTCCTGAACTAATTGAAGCAAGAAGTATTTGTGTCTGACACTTTCTGTCGCTTTTCCCCCTAAAAGTCCCTGCGCCAACTCTGAATCCAAACTAAACATTAATCAGAGCACTTTATGATTCCAATTAAGCGCATGAGTGTGTGGGTGTGGTAGTGCGGCTCACTTTCATCTGAACCTCTTTTGAAATCACTGTCTTTATCAATGATGTATTGAGGCCCACGTTTCTAGTTTATGAGGTGGAAAATGAATGCCCCTCGGTGTTTGGAAGAGTTAGGATTCAAATAATAATAATAATAATAATAATTTAAAAAAAAAACATAACAAGAAATCGATCTTATCCTCCCACAATGAGAAAGTTCCCATTCATCTGGAAGAATCCAGAAGCGTTATTAGTCAGAAAAGGATTGCTGGTTGACTGTGCAAGTTTCTGATTCCACTTAACAGCGAATGTGGAAATGAGTGGGCACATTTTCTCACACGATTGTGCTTCCATGCATGTGTGTGTGAGGTATGTGGATCTCAGGAACCTTCCTCAAGCTGAACCTGCGAGAGAAACTACCCATGCATGAAAACTCTCTCTTTCTGTTCCTCTGCAGAACATTCTGTTCCCATTCCATCAATTTGCCACTTCCTCATTTAGTTACCTTTACCAGCTGCAAACACGCACGCACACTCACAGAAACTCATCGAGCTTCCCCTCCTCCTCCTCCTCCTCCTCCTCCCTCAGTTTCAACCACATGTTCGCGCAGATATGAAGTTCATGTTCGCATTCACTCTCACACTTTGAGTAAGGGGTGTCCTGTTTTGTGTTAGCACAGCTATAAAAGCGCCTCTCCCTGCTTTCCTTCCCTTCTTTCTGGTCTTTGAGTCTGTTTCCCAGCTTTCCTCTTGCTCTTTCTCCCGCACAGACGCTAAACTCCCTCTGTTTCCCTGCCACTACTTTCCCCCGGAGGCTGCTGAGTCATCTGTGTCTCTGACATGACTGCATGCTATTGTGTGATACTACAAAACTCGACACTGATAAACTGCAAAAAGGTCCCCAGAGGAAAAGAAAACTAAGTCAAACCAGTTCACACACATGGGAAAGCATCAGACTGTCCGTTACATTGTGTGCTTTAGGAGGTTACTCAAACAGTTGGATCAAATGTACACAAGCCCCTCTGACTTCAACGGGTATTAGAGCATCTGATAGAGAGGACAGCTGCCAACGAGCTCATGCCAGCATATCTGTGTATCAGCTGATTTACATGCATACATCTTTTGTCTGACTGGTTCAAAATCAAAATGCAAGCAGAAGATGATGTTGCAGGTATTGAGTGTTTGGACTTCTTTTTAAATTGCTATCACTATGACTTCCAGGGATCAAATTAGTTGCTTATAATCCTACACAGATAGGGTCTGAGGTTAAGTCCAGGGTTAGGGTTAGGGTTAGATTATGTATTTCCATCCATTATATCACTTCTACCAAAGATCTTGAGAGTCTGACCGTTGTGTAAAGTTTTTTTTCCTGTACAATGCAAAGATTCTCACTGTGGTTAAGTTGTGGACACTAAGATGACATTTTAAGAGTGAAAATCATATCTCATGGCACCTAAACCGATCGTTAATGTAAGTGTGATGAATCCTGTTATTTTAATCTTTTGAATCTGCACATGCCATTAAAAGAAAATGGAATATTATATTAGTAATGGTAAATACTAGGTAAATACCCATCATACTAGGTTATATGATTGTTGTCATCGCTTCACCTGCCTCTCGTCTTATCTTGATGTACCCATCAATTTCAATAGTAAACTATTTTTTCTTAACTTACTAAACTGCTACCATGAAGATGACGGTTTACCACTGTCCTCCAGGCTTTAATAATGTAGTTTCACCAGTCTCCTCGGTTGTATTGTTTATTCAGTGCAGACAATAATAATTTGACCCTCCTGAATCAGAGCAACATCTGTTCCATAACAACAGGATGTCTCTTCTAACATGGTTGTTTAAGCAGTAAGATGCTGCTCACTCCTTTACTTAAGAGTTAAATATCTTCTTGGCAGCTCAAACATATTAATTACAGCAGTACTTTTCCAGTCAGAGCCTCTTACCTATTTTCTTAGTTAAACCTGGGTGGTGATATTTTATTGGCTAGGAGCAGTATATACAGTTCAAATGAATCCTAAATACTGAAATAGAGTTTTGTTTTGTATGATTCACACATATTATATTAAAAAAAAAAGCAAAAACAGCAGGTAAATCAACCCACAGGACCAGGAATTAGTAGGTGTGTCAATAAAAAGCTGAACTTTGGCATGTCATCAATGCCAAAAATGAAAAGGACTTTCTGGTTCCTGCTATGATTATATGAGCTCACTTGTATGCACCTGAATGAATGGGTGTATATGCATGCATGTGTTGGCAAAAGCCACACCTTTCCTTGTAATAGTACACAGGCAAATCTTTGTTGGTGTGTGTTTGGTTATATAATAGCAGCTCTACGTCATTGTTCTGTTAAGTATGCTTCTAATGTGTGTTTGTGGGACACAGAGTGCTGTTTGCTCTACTCTTGTACGCCTCAAACATGCCCCTATGGAAGAGTGCATGTGTGCATTGTGTGTGGATGTGGGTTTCACTTATCCACCTAAAAAATAAAAAGATTTACAGGTTGGCACATACACAAAGTACACATGTACATCCCACAGTTCTCCCTTTGTTTTTTCATTTGCCTCCAGAACACACATGTTCTAAAGTTGATTTGTGCCTGACACACACACACACACACACACACACACACACACACACACACACACACATTATTGAATCTCTCCCCATACTCCCACATGTTCTGTACATAAAAGTTGGAGCCTACTCCACCCACTCCCACCTCTCTCTCTCTCTCTCACACACACACACACACACACACACACACACACACACACACACACACACACACACACACACACACACACACACACACACACACACACACACACACACACAAGCGTATGCATGATCAAATGCTGAGGGCCCTAGGGGAGAGTAAAGCGCTGAAACTAGTTGAGGGCTGGGTGTTTTCTACAGCTGGGGCTGGATCTGGTTACCGACACTCCCTATCCTTCACTTTTACAACTTTAACACGCAAGGTAAACGATGTGCTCATACGCAACGGACCGAGCGCCACATCTTTTATGGTGAAAGTCAGTTGCACAAACACATGCACAAGTCTGCAAACACACCCATTTGGACTCCCTCGGTCTCAATGGACCAAAGTCCAGTGACTTCAAAATGAAGTTACAACATAACAGTAAGATAAAAACGTGTTGGATTATGACAATAAAAAGGTTATATATTTTTTTAATTGCATTGCATATATTTAGGTGTGTGTTTTGGGAAGCTCCCTCTTCAGTGGTTTATCTGGTTAAAAAAAATTGTAAAAAGATGAAGCAGAAAAAAGATGAACAACTTGCGTCCAACCGCGCTAACTCTCAAATGAATATGTTTGCATAATGACAGTGCGGCCCCTTTCTTTTACATCTCTGTTTTCCCTCTCAACAGTTCTCCTTTATCTCGGTCCAACATATCCCCTAATTTCCCTCCATTTTCACTCAGCTTGTGTTTTTCCTCTGTGCTTCCCCATCTCTCCATGCAAGTTTTATTGCACATTTGAACAATGTGAAATCATTGCATGCGCTGCAGGCAAGGGCAGAGGCCCATGGGGCAGCTGAAGAGGAAGGAAGGGGGAGAGAAGGGAGTTAAAAATGAGCTCTGAGAGATGCAGAAGAAAAAAAGAAAAAAGGGGATGAATCAGTCAGTCAGTCAGTCAGAAAAACAAATGAGGAATTATGTGTCACAAAGAAAAAGAGGGAGATAATTACTGGGTTCACCACACCCTATGGACCAAATCCTAAAAACGTGACCACTTTGTAGTGTATGAAACACCTTTGATGATGATGTCTGGGTTTCAGATGGGGAAAGGCACTGTGGTAAAGATGAGGAGCTTTTAACTCATCCAATCAGGGATGATTAAAACAAGCAGAATGCAGCTGGAGGTGGACTACATGGAAAGGGTTTCAGGCAGATGGGCAAAGGGAGACTGATGACTGCACTGAGACAGACAGAAAAAAGAGATACAGTGAGGGGATGGAAAGGTGCAGACGAAAAAAGACTACACATTCATAGATAGATAGATAGATAGATAGATAGATAGATAGATAGATAGATAGATAGATAGATAGATAGATAGATAGATAGATAGATAGATAGATAGATAGATAGATAGATAGATAGATAGATAGATAGACAGATAGATAGATAGATAGATAGATAGATAGATAGATAGATAGATAGATAGATAGATGTCATGCAATATGACAAAGACAACCCACATCCGCATGCATTTGAACGTTATACGCTGAATTAAAAAAAATGGTCATTAATCTACCTTGTGCCGTGGCGTGTGAGGCCAGCAGGCTTCCTAATAGCAGAATCCACAGGTATGACATCATGGGAACGTATTGTTCTTGCTGTGGATAAAAGCGAGTGTGTTTCTCCCTTTTGTCCTCCTTCAACAAGGACAATTAGTCGGGCAGCGGGGTTCTCAGGTGAATCTGGAGGGCGTGCTTGTCGGAGTGCCGGTTCGTTCTTGCGCGTCGGATCAATCTCGCGGTGCTCCAAGGTGCCCTGATGCTCAGACTGAGTGCGCGCCGCCGTGGATCTGTCGTCCCCTTTTGTCTGGATTGGAAGAGAGAAGATTCATTTCATTTTTTTATTAAGGTGGGCGGATCTCTTGTCCCAACTATAGGCAGACAGGGCTGGCTTGTTCCTGCGAACGCATTGATTGCTTGGTTGATTCACACTTGATCAGCAGCAACGGCTCTTTGTCACCGCCAGAGCTTTTGTGAGGCATTTGATTTTTATGCTCAGTAATATCAACCCTGTAAAGTTCTACAAAGAAGGCGCAAAACATCCCTTTTGAAAACCGTTGTGTGATTTATTCTGTCATAAATGTATATTACTCATGCGCCTTTGCAACTTAAAATGTATTGATATTAGGGGTTTCGAGATCGACTAGACCTTCCCATCTTATAGTTAACACTGACAGATACCAGATACCTGAAGTAGACCGTAGCACACGTAAGAAAAAAAAAAAAAAAAAAAAAAAAAAAAAAAAAAAATATATATATATATATATATATATATATATATATATCTTTATATATATGTGTGTGTGTGTGTGTGTGGTTGATGTGGGTCCCTTCAGTCTTACAAGCCTGTTTTATACTTGGACTTATGAGAACTTCACGTTTCAGAGGAGAATGGACAATTACTGGCCTTTTACATGTGTGGACCTGGTTTGTTTTAATGTCAAATTAATGTAGCGTTTCTATTTAGGAAAACCACATTACCTCATGCTCAACCTCTGGGTGTGTGTATATATATATATATATATATATATATATATATATATATATATATATATATATATATATATATATATATATATATGGGAATTTTTAGCGTCTTTGTTAAAAATTCTGCCCCCCCCTGCCTCAGCCGGCAGGTGGCACCAACAACTCGTATTTTCATGGTTGGCACCTGCAACTAATTTCCACTGTAAGATGCGTTCATATGCCAGTAAACTTAAGACGTCAGTGCTGGATAAATTCATAAAATCCAGTTACACAAGTTTGGTTCGAATTCTCTCCGACAAAGTGTGTGTTTATATTAAACATTTTCTGAACGCTATAACTCATCCCCTTTGAACATTATAGACCATTCAGTATATTTCACATCCCTAGGTTCTCCACGCCTTATATAGACCTTTAAAAATCGACAATAAAGTTCGGTTAAAATACTTTGTTCTGAAAAAGGAAAGCATGCATTAATCTAGCTTTTTATAATTCGATCATAGATATTAGTTTAAACCTTTTAAGACCAAAACCCCATTTGTTACAATCAATCACCCATCTGTGGTTGTCATGCTCAACACATCTTACATTAGTCTTTATATTTTATGCATGTGTACTTGTTGGGGAAAAATAAGCAATTGCTGTATATCTTCATAATGGAGTAAAAACCTTGTGTTGCAGCACCACGAGCCATCATGAGTGAAAATACAGACACACCCATATGATTTTCTTCTTACCAGAGGTTTTGTGGGGGAAAAAAAGGCCAAATATCTAGGAAAAGCTGGGAGTGTGCCAGCATTAGTATTTAGTTGAACTAATACTGAGAAACATTTCCAGATTGCTCTCAGTATAACAGGGAAGGCTTTTTGAACCTCTATCCACAAACACAAAATGATGGAAAACAAAAAAGGTAAAAGAGTGAAACCAGCAAGCGCATTTCATCCTGTTTTTTTTTTTTTTTTTAAACTTGACCTCATCTGCACATAAGCTGTATTTTGTTAAAATAATAAAATAAAAATTCAGCATCAAGGGCCAAAAGGAATTTTATTAGAGTTCAGCACAATAATTACATTTGACACATTTTCTACAAAACACAAACACAAAAGCCTCTTTTAGAGATCATTTAGTAAAATGTTAATTCTGGGGAAGAAAAACAAACATGTAGGATTTGCTGATCTCAGCACAACATTCAGATGTCAGATCTATTTGGCAACAGATTTTTCCTCAGATTGATATAAAGGATACCAAATTTGGATGTGTTCATCTATTGCATAAAATGCGAAATATTGGGAATCAAATGTAGGAGTTTCCACATTTTGGTTACAACTTTTCATAAAGCTGTTAGAAAAAGTGATGAGACACATTCACAATGGGTGGAGAAGGTTGGCGAGTATCTTTTTTTGGATGTTCTTGTACAAAACAAATCCTTATCAAAAGCCATAAATCCTGACAGAAAAGGGGAGTGTTAACCATTGATCTGCATTGATCTGTGTGGAGCTTCTTACAACATTGGATGTTCTTTGTGGAACAAGGAGGTATGCAAATATGTAAACAGTTACGTGAAAGTAAAGTGAAAATCAATTATCTTACACACTTCAAGCATGTAAGACCCGTGTTGTACTCCTGTGATCTATACCTTCAAAGCATTTGGTCATCAGAATCTTGGTCAATTCCCAATCAATCAACAACTATAAAGACAAACTTCGACATAATGAATGCAAAAAAAATAAAAAGACTTAAATGTGAAAGGGTTGTGTAATGTGACTGAGCTTATTTTCTGAGGCAGACAGTTCTTCAACTCCTTCACTCGTGCTTATTTAGTTAAAAGCACCGATATTCTATTTGTAGCAGACTCGAGGGGGTCAAACAAAATCTTCGGGCTTCAAGATGCCAATGCAGATTTTAAGTTCACCGAAGAGCCAACATAATCCAAACTTAAACATTCCTTAAAACACGTGACATGAGTGTGCAGCTTCAGGTGTCAGACTTTAAGCAGCAAACTGTTGTGAAGCCTTTCTATTCAAGATGAAAAACAAAGGAAGTGAAATACACTGAATTTAAAACGATGCATTACTTGTACTCGAATTTCTGCTTGAGCACGCCCTCAACTCTGCAACTCGGGACAAAACTGTCTGCTGGATGAAGATCAGATCAACTGAAAGGTAGCAGTTGAGTTGAATTTGAAAGACATTAGATTCGTTTAAGAATGCTTTTAATTAGTCTTACTGTTTCCAAATAATTGTATGCGCGCGTGTGTGTGTGTGTGTGTGTGTGTGAGAGAAAGAAAAGACAGAGGGAAATTGACAGAATTATTTGTAGCATTGCAGGCAAAGTAGACGCAATATTTGGCCACCAACCCATCTCCACGACACTGCAGCTGGTCCCAGTCTGTACAATCTGAGAGACTACTGGTTTGGTGCAAAGTGTGACTGGAGAAGGCAGTGGCTCACATTTTGTTGAAACACTCCTTGGCGTTGGACCACACCTGGATTCCCTGGAACAATGAACAGAGAATGTGAGAAATACTAACCATCCAAAGTATGAAAGAATGAGGATTAATATAAATAGATTAGAGATGGAACCTATAAAGAGGGAACAAATTAAAGGTGTGTGTGTGTGTGTGTGTGTGTGTGGCACATGGGCATACCTTCTTACACATGCTGATCTGCATAATGGCATAGCTGATTAGTGCTTCACGTAGATCTTTATCTTTCTGCTCCTTAAAACGTTCTATGTCATCCCAAGCTGTCTGGATAAACTCCCTGAAAACACAATCACAAAGACACAAACGTGTATTTGACACAGAACAGACTGCAAGCCGGAAGACAAATTGAAATCTTGAAAGCTTCACTTGGTAAACTCCTCATTTATGCATGTTCTAGTTTCTTTTTTTTTTACACATTACAGATGCAGATTTTGGCTTTAAAGCACTTGAATAATATCCATTATGTTGCTTGACTGAAAGACTGCACCCGACTGTGAGTTCGGGCCACCTGAGAAGTTACTTAAATGTGAATTAAGTAACAGAGTATACATGTACGATCCAAAGTTATGTTTCACTTTGTTGAATTAGTCAGTTCAAACTGTTAGCTGGTCAGATTATGGAGTGTATTTCTTATTTCGAAGTGGAACAGGGAGCGAGGGGCTTTAAAGGACAGACAAAGTGGACGGTTGATGATTTGGTGTTGGACATACTGGGACTCGGCGTTCTTCTCCTTGAGGGCTTCCTCTCCCTCCTGGATACTCTCTTCCAGAGCTGCTAACCTGCTCTCCCTCTGTTCAGGACTCTCTTGGCCAAATAATTTACTTGTCATTCCCTTCAGAGAAAATATTCGTACCGTCTAAACTCAAAACACAGACACACAGAAAACGAAAACAACCAAACACAGAGACACACAAATTATGATTTGATCAACTACGGTTAGATAAAGAAAATCCCACCCACCAAAGCTCAGCAACCTCAAAGATCGACCTCATTAAAGAAATAAAAATTCAATAGACATAAGTCCAGGCAAAGAGGGCCAACTGGAGAAAAAAAAACAAAAAAAACATAGTTGACATTGTGTGGGTTTGAACTCCTTGAACTGTGTGACATAACTTTGTGGTTGAAACAAGACCTCAGGGTAAAGGTGCATCTCGGAAAGAAGTTTCCATACAATTTGGAAAGTCAGATGCGTTTGTTTTTCCTATCAGGCAATATTCATAAACAGAGGCACCTTTGTTGCTGGCAATTTACACAATACTATGTGTGCTGAGGGATCTTCTAGGCTGCCAGCAACAAGATGATGTGCTGGAAGTTTTACAAAAATACTGTTTTGACCTGAGACTATTTCTTTCTTTCTTTTTAATATAATGGAAAAAGATGGGTCGATAAACTTGGTCTAGACTTTTAAACCTCCTGGAACTGTTGTGACATTGTTTTTTCAAAGTCTGTAACAGACACATTCGTAATGGTCTGGGTGTTTATGAGCTGCAGGAAGATGGTCCCGGACAAACTGGTTCAAAAGTGGGACGAATGAGGAAACAAATGACATGAAAGACCCACCACTTTGTTTCAAGGCTGATGCAGCTGATGCAGCTGATGCAGCTTTGACTTTGGTGCAGATTAAGTCTTAGCAGTGCAGATCTAGGATTTTCCTAGGCCATCTAAGGACCTCATTTCTCAGTCCAACAGCCAGTCTTTTCTTGGTAAAGTGGATTTGTAATTCACTAGTCACACCTTCTTCAAACACTTCATCCAAAAAAAAACAAAAAACAACACTTAGACACTAAAACCTTACAAATTTTAAATGTATGTGCATTGATAGAATACTTTAACACACACACACACACACACACACACACACACACACACACACACACACACACACACACACCATCTCACAAAGTTAAAACAAGATGTGTGTAAGTTACCCCAGTCGCCAACTCTTCTTTCTGTTGTTTCTTGTAAGTGAGGTCCTGTGACGCCGTCTCCAACTCATACTGGATCAATTCGTGTTTCCTGCATACTGACCTTCATACACAGACAAAGTGACAAGAAAAAAAAGATGTTATACAATCATGTTCAAAAGTTAGTTTCCCCTCTTTAAATCCTATGATTTTACTTAAAATTCTTCTGATTGCAGCAGGTCTTAGAATTACATAAATGCAACAAACTTCGACTTTTTTTTTTTTTTTTTTTTTTTTTTTTTTTTAAAACACCATGACATAATTTATTTGACAAAAACGAAGCCAGTCTTCCGAGAAGTCAGCCTCTCAGCAATTTTACTCCAAGGTCAGACAAAAACTGGCAAAACTGCACTTGAACAAACCGCATGTCCTCTGGAACAACATCCTCCAGGCTGATAAGACCAGACTGGAATTGTGTGGCTTTAATGCTCAGTGCCCTGATTGCAGAAAACCACACAGCATTTCAGCAGCAACATCTCATCTCAGCCGCTGTCCAGCACACTGGTGGATAGGTGATAATTTGGGATTGTTTTGCGATACTGCATTCACGACGTGAGCCATGAGCGCCTCAGTATTCCAGAGGCAAATGTGAGGCCATCTGTCTTGCAGCTAAAGCTTCGCTGAAATTGGGTCATGCAAACGCGCAATAATTCAAATCACACCAGCAAATCTACAGCAGAGTGGCAGAAAAATGAAGAAATTGGTTTTGAATGGTGAATCAAAGTCTTGTGCTACACCCAACTGCAGTTTTGTGGACCTTAAGAGAGCCTTGGATAAGCGAATACCTAAAAACCTCAACTGAAGCACAGAAGCAAAGTTGTTTAGAAGAATGGATAAAAATTCCTTCACAATGAAGAAAAGAGTCTGATTAATTTATCCAGTAAAAAACTGCTTCAAGTATTTTGCTGGAAAAGTAGAACGTGCAAAGTATTTAATCATGGGGGTAATTATTACAACTGCCCGTATGATTGTTTTTGTCCCAACTTTTTGGCTTTATTTTAGTTCAATCAGTAATGTACAGTGAAAAAAAAAAGTTATATTTTGTTGTTCATATGATGTACTGACCTTATACCAAGATCCACTATGATTGGAGGATTAATAGAGGGCTGCTGTTAATAAACCTGCCAACTGAACAACCCCAATATCTTCTATAAGTTTTTTTTTTTGTTTGTTTTTTTTATAAACAATGACAGACAAAACTTTTAAGCCATATCGCAATGAGTGCTACATATAAAAAGGAGTAAACTTAATGGACCGGCAAGCACCCGTAGATAGAGTAATATTTATTACAAATGTTAAAACAAAGTATGCCCTGTTTAACTTCTAAAGGTTTTATAAATCCCAACAGGACCTGTGGTCATAACCAGAGCTGAAAATTAGCTCACTATAATTTCCAATAAACAACAACACATTGAACATTATGCCTTGTGATCATTTATTTATCAAACATTAACCCAAATGTAGTGTGTGGAAGTAGCAGCTGGATGCTACAAATCAAATTTACTTGATTCATCAGCAAGTGTGGCCACTTGGACAGTTTGGTGGTTTGGAGCACTTAGGTGTCTTAATAAGGGATGAATCATAGTAGTACTCCTAAGAGACACAACCGTTTTTAATCTCTTATTCTGGTAATGATTCAAATCTAAAACTGTATGGAAATGGCTTTGAGTCCATAATTGCACTGTGAAAAAATCTTTTTCAAAGTAGGAAGCATTCAAGACTGCTGCCAGTCATTCCAGGGATGGACATCACGGCAAGTTACACCGCAACATCAGATCAGGCACCGCTTAGAGAAACAGAATTTGTGTACCAAAGTATTCTGTCTGAAAGCTGAAACCTGGATGAACCTGGGCCTAGCATCAGGATAGAAGTCACAAATACACCAGCAAATCTACAAGGTCACATCTAAAAATTAGAAAAATCAACGTTTTAGTCCAATGAAAGTAGCACAATCCAGTTAAAAACAAAAGTCGACAAAAACTCCGACAATGTGAGAAAATTAAAGGATTAAACAGAAAACATTCAAGACACGTTACAGAAAGCTGAACGTGTACTTCTGCTGAGATGTACCTTTTATTTTTATTTTGCTTACAGTGAAAGTTGTGAACTTGGGTCAACAGTGTTTTTGTCTGATTGTGGATTTTTGTTTTTCATTTGGCTTTTTATTTTTTTGGATGTGGGTATTCCAAAGCAATCCGTTTATCCCGATATTAAACATTCTCTGCTCAAGAAAATAAACAAAAAGTGTTTTACTGGCTTACTTTACAGTAAACATCCATGTGATCGGTGCAGTGGCAAGACCACAGAATCTGGCATTTTTCCCTTTAAGCAGTTTACCTCACAGCGTCAGTGTAGAAGAGATATTCTTTCAGTTGGTCTGCATAATGTTCTTCTTCTTCCAGAATGTCGTCTATTGATGCAGCATACCTAGACACATGAACCCAAAATCATGTTTTTGATTGGCAGCTGAAGCGGGAGCAGGTGAGACGGTACGACAGTTAAGGAATATCTGGAGTCTGGTACTTACGTGTCCATGTGGTGGCCGGCGCTCTGCAGTCCGTCTCCCATCTCTTTTTCTATAACACTCCATTCACTGGAAACGTCAACATTTAGGCATTTGTCAAACTTCAAATCTAGATGGATACAGTATGAGATACACTATATGGCCAAACGTATTCGCTCACCGGCCTTGAGTGGCATATCAACTTAAGTGACATCCCATTTCTGATACATAGGGTTCAATATGACTCAGTCCACCCTTTGCAGCTATAACAGCTTCAACTCTTCTGGGAAGGCTGTCCACAAGGTTTAGGAGTGTGTTTATGGGACACACTGGTGTTAGATGAGAAGGTCTGGCTCTCAGTCTCGGCTCTAATTCATCCCAAAGATGTTCTATCGGGTTGAGGTCAGGACTCTGTGCAGGCCAGTCAGGTTCATCCACACCAGACTCTGTCATCCAGGTCTTTATAGACCTGCTTTGTGCACTGGTGCACAGTCATGTTGGAAGAGGAAGGGGCCAGCTCCAAACTGTTCCCTCAAAGTTGGGAGCATGAATTGTCCAAAATGTCTTGGTATGCTGAACCATTCAGAGTTCCTTTCACTGGAACTAAGGGTCCAAACCCAGCTCCTGAAAACAACCCCACATCATTAATCCCCCCTACACCAAACTTTACACTTGGCACAATGGAGTCAGACAAGTACCGTTGTCCTGGCAACCACCAAACACAGACTCGTCCATCAGATTGCCAGATGGAGAAGTGCAATTCGTCAATCCAGAGAACGCGTCTCCACTGCTCTAGAGTCCAGTGGCGGCGTGTTTTACACCACTGCATCTGATGCACTTGGTGATGTATGGCTTGGATGCAGCTGCTCGGCCATGGAAACCCATTCATGAAGCTCTCTGAGCACTGTTCTTGAGCTAATCTGAAGGCCACATGAAGTTGGAGGTCTGTAGCGACTGACTCTTCAGAAAGTTGGTGACCTCTTTGTATTATGCGCCTCAGCATCCGCTGACCCCGCTCCGTCAGTTTACGTGGTCTACCACTTAGTGGCCGAGTTGCTGTCGTTCCCAAACACTTCCATGTTCTTATAATACAGCTGAAAGTTTACTTAGGAAATTTCACGACTGGATTTGTTTCACAGGTGGAATCCTATCACAGTTCCACGCTGGAATTCACTGAGCTCCTGAGAGCGACACATTCTTTCACAAATAGTTGTAAAAACAGTCTGCATGCATAGGTGCTTGATTTTATACACCTGTGGCCACGGAAGTGACTGGAACACCGGATTCCCTTTATTTGGATGGGTGAGCGAATACTTCTGGCAATATAATGTATATACAAAACAAATGACTTATGTTATAATGACTTATGTAACCTGCAAGCTTGTTGATGCTTTATTTCTTTGAGCATGGAGTAATGCTATCACCTAACGATTATTGTCCAAAGTTTCTTACCTGAAAACTCTGCCGTAGTTACCATGGACCTTGTAAACGCCATAAAGTCTGTCAGCAACTCTCTGTAAAAATAGCAATTTAAATAGCCAATAAGTATTTGGTTGTTGCTTTAACGCCAGGTCTGCCTGTTTTCAGCTCCTCACTTAATATATTTCATGTGAACTTATGCATGTTTGTATTACTGTCAAAAGCTGTCGAGTGTTTCCTCATATTGATACTTGCGGGTTACGATGAGCCTTTATGCCTTTTTTTATGGTTAGCCAGAAGAATGCATGAATACGCTGGTGAATAAATAACTAGGCATGGTGTTTACAAAAATAAAAAAGGAAGAGTATGACTTAAAAAAAAAAAAAGAATAGTAAAAACTAAAGCACACTGAAGGATTTATTGTCTTTTTCTTTTTCACGGTTAATAAGAGCGTGAAAGTCAGCCTAAGCTATTTCGGTTGACAAATAAAACATGAAACAAAACATAGCCTGTGCCAAGTTTAAATGTCGTGTTATAAGTAAGGGAATTTGCATATATTGAAACTTACCGCTCTCACCCTGAGTAACTGAGAGATGACGGTGTTCAAATCATCACTGTAATGTTTCAGCGCCGTGAAACGCCTGAGGAACGAACAAGAACGGGGTTATTTGCCGAAACAGGATTTTGCAAGACTTTGTCTTAACACTACTTTTCAGTTTAGTTTGTTTTACACTAAGATGAGTCATTTGCAAACATCTGGTTAACACAAGGCTAAAATATTATCATACGATGACTTTTGTTAGTCTTCATGATTATTTTCATTTGCACATTTACAGTTTTAGATTTGCATTTGTGTGGGATATATAAATGAAAACATTTCCTGAATTACAAAGAAAAAAAAAAAGGGGCATGTTTGAACCTACTTGTCAGGGTTTCTGACTCTGAATGTTGCATTCAAAGACTTAAGTCTGGAGTCCACCTGGTAAAAACAGAATACCTCAAGTTTTACTGTGGCATACATGAAAATCAGTGAAAACTATACTTTTACACAATTAGAGCTGATAAGATAAAATGACCCTAAAACATTGTCATTACAAGTTTTCAACAGAAGTCACAGTCAAGAAATTGAGCATAAGAAATTTTAAAGACATTTGTAAGACAGAGTCATCTGTGAAAGACATCAAGCACAACCGACTGTACCTTGTCTTGGAAACCTGTCTCCAAAACGGCCTCCCTCCAACCCTTCTCCTGAGGACATTTAAAGGACGCAAGACAGTCAAGGACATCAACCAGAA
The DNA here is from genome assembly GCA_014839995.1 of Xenentodon cancila. Lineage (NCBI taxonomy): Eukaryota > Metazoa > Chordata > Actinopteri > Beloniformes > Belonidae > Xenentodon > Xenentodon cancila. The sequence continues at coordinate 9,356,351 of CM026200.1, forward strand.
TGTGGAGACATTAGGTCTTCAAGAAAACAATTACACTACAACTAAACACAGGGAGACTAAACTAACTTAGTCTTTTCTTACAGGATATGATGAAAAGCTCATTTAAATTTGGCAAAATGTAACTAGGAGCGCAATAAATTCTATTTCCACAGTGACAGATAAACAGTTAGTTTAGGTGCATGTGAGGGTTCTGCAGCAGAAACTACTGGATTTCTACATTGTTTCTAGGATTACTGGGTGGTTACTGCAGGGAGCTTAGGAAAAACAGTTACTCTATACTGACATGGCATAGTACTACACAGTACCTTTAAATTGGAATCTTTGCTTATATTTCTCTCTCTTTATCTGAATCCGAGAGCAGCATTTGGGATAGATTAGTTCAAAATCTTAGTTACACTACAGTTAAATTGTGCATGTTTAATGTATTGCAATTGACTCCAAAGTGACATTAAAAAGGATATGTTTGGTTACTAACCTCTGTGAGAAAGAGTAGGAAGATTTTGTCATTGGAAAGCACAGGATGTGAGGCAACACGCAACAGGAAGTTTTCGAGACCGACTCTCCGTCGTTCAACAAAATCTGGGTCGAGGTTGTCTGCTGAAAGCTTATGCCAAACAAACTCGGCCTAAAGAAGAGAAATAAGTGAAAAATAGTAAAAGACAAAGCTATGCATCATCTACTGAAGGGAAGAAACAAAAGGCAGACATGAGTTATATTTATCAACGTAATTCCATGCAATGAATTCTGCTTTATGAATAAGTAAGTTTCGTCACTTATGCGCCTCTCACCCTTTTCTCTGGCAGTGGGGGGATGATGAAATAGGGGTAGGTGACCAGGAGGTATGTTCTGAGCAGCTCAAACTCACTATAGCGTCTCCACAAAGTGTCAGGTGCAGCTGGCGTACTTCCTTCTGGGACAGATTCAACTGGCCTTCACACAGAAGAATAGAAATAAACACGAGTTTTCGATACTTTTCAGAAACCCGTTGGCATTTGCAATACTGATCTTGCTTAAAGCAACTTGAGCCACAAGAGGAACACATGAACAAGATGATTTCCTAAAAAGTACCACTGGGTGAGAGTACATTCAGGACACAAAACCAATCAGCGCTGGCAGTCACAGGTTGTAATATACTTATTTAACATATATACAAATATATTGTCTGTAAACTGTTGCTGACAATAATGAACCATCTTTATCATGCCTGCATGCAATTGAAAAGATTGCATAAAATGGGCAAAAATAATAAGCATTCAGCCAATTATCAGTATGTAGAAGGTGAGATGCAATGTTTTTTCCATTTTTTCTTTTTATAAGAACTAGAATTTTGTTTTGTTTAATTGTAATTGTAGCAATAAGATGCAGTAAGTGTGATACTTTCCTTTGACTTGATGGGCTCATGGTAGGTTACAAAGGCAGGTTCAGTATAATATCGCTTCAAACTAAACCCTTTCAGTTTGTCTTTGTTTTGTGCTGCTCTTTTGTTGATTGATAACTTAATAATTAAACTAAACTAAAATTCAAAGCTCTGAGGCCTAATATAGACTTAAGAAAGATGCAGGCTGACCATGTTTCTGAATGATCTAACCATATTTGGCACATGCGTCATACAAGCATACAGTCGTTCAATACAACAGTTTAGAGAGGAAACACTGGCCTGATTTATTTTAACCAGGTTAACTTTTGTGAAATATCTGACAGGTTACTGTTTTTCTGACCGATATGCTTTCGGCTTCACACATCATCAAAGAAAGCAAGTGTGAAAACCGCAATCATCACGACCAAGCAATGAAACGCACTAAAGACTAACGGCTCATTAGTCTGCACTGAAAATGCAGCAGGAGGAAACCAAAAAACTCCCCTGGCTGACCTCCACATCTGCAGCAGTGCCATATTACGATGCTTGCATACACTGCTACTGCGGTATCAGGAAAGCGCCTACACACTGAAGAGATTGCGTGGAAGCTGAAACTCCAGTTTGTGACGTACCGTACTTCTATGAGGTAGACGGTGTAGGTTTCTTGCATGTTGACCGTGTTCTTCCCAGTCCTCTTCTCCGCCTCTGCCACGCTTATTTCCATTTTTCTCAGCAGAGCGGTGCCTCTTTCCACCATCTGCACACCAGAACAAGACACGATTAAGAGCAGCAGGGGTGAAACAACAACCACACCGCAAGGTGTTCGTTTTAAACGTTGAAAGAAAGTTGCCGTGCGTGATGATCGGCGCGTGCTGGTCACGGGAAGGAAAAACGTACAAACAAATGTGTTGCAGGGCAATCCAAAATTACGCATTTCGCTCAAGATGCTACGTGAATTACGGCTAAAACATAAGATACAAAGATATGGGTGATACTCGTTTTAAGTAAAATAAACAAAACAAAAATAGAAAAGAAAAACGTCAGCTTTCCAACTTGCTAATTGGGAAGCTAACAGCAGGAAAATTGTTTATAAAGTTTGGGGCGACCGCGAGCAAAAGTCAAATTGACTTATTTGTAACCCTCGTTGTAAAGTGCATAAGTAGTGGTTTAAAATGTCAATAAAGCAAATTATTACGTCATAAAAATGCAATTATATGTAGTTTTTATGGGGGGAAAATAGTGGAAAGTCTCCGGTGCTAACACGACACTTAACTAGCTGCCTCGCGCCGCAGTAGGAATGTCTTCTCGAAAGGAAACGACCTATTCAAACTGGAAAGACGTATGTGATGAAGAAGCGTAAGAGTGACCGTGTTTGTCGCTGCGATGTCGCTGTTGCCGACCGCGGATACGTCTTCGCTGCTCCCACTGTCTGCCATGATGAGCGTCCAGCTTCCGGGCAGCTGCTGTCAGCTGAGCCGACGCTGGATCTGCGCGCACGCGCCCTCCGTCGCCGCTCAACCACTTCACTCGGAACTGCGCTGCACAACGTTTTACTTTCTTTTTTCCTTTTTAAGACAAAAAAACAAACAAACAAAACAAAAAAATGCACGTAAATTGACACTCCAAGACTTACATAAAACCAAATAAAAGGAAAGTATCATGAATTAGAATCGATGAGATCAAAAACATTCTGACAATTCAACTTTTTCAAATAAGTAATGATGAATTATGATTAAAAAATAACAACAAACATCTGACATCTGTGATGAAATTGCTCAGGTCATATACATGTCTCTTTTGTAAGCAAATAGAGGAGAGGTGTAACAACAGTTAATGTATCGGATGGTTTATCGTCCAAGATGATCGTAATAAATACATAAAGCTGCAACTTTCAAGCAGTTCAGTTGACGATTTTCACGGATTTATAAGATTCTCAACACATCTTGTTGAACCCATTGCCCTGCATCTGCCTTTGCATACTGCACATGTTTCTGTGACAAGGCTGACATCTACTGGTGTGATTAGGGTAGTGATTATCTCTACTTTATCTCCAAAATGACACGTGCAAAACAGTAACTGTACTGATCCCTTTTTAAATGTCTGACGTGCTTATAACAAAATCATTGATAATGTGAGGGTATCACATGATGTCCTGTGATGGTCTGAGTTTTGAACAGCACACACAGCACTTGCAGTCCCGTTTTTATTGTATTTCCAAAACATGAGCCGCTCCAGCTTTTAAAGACACGTGGACCAATTTACCCTCTTTTGTCTCCTCCTGTTTTGATTAACACAAAGGTATCTTCCCTTGCCTCAACCAAAAATGTATTAATTTACTTTAAAGTGTACAAATCTCAGCAACAAGACTTAACACGCACCAAAATAAATCTTGTTTTGGTCTTCTCGCACTCTTTCCTTGTGTGCTTTAGAATAGGTCTGAAAAGTTTATAGTTGATTTTTGAGGCTCTCTTAGACCTTTCACTTTCTTTTCTTTCTGACCTTTAAGCCTCATTTAAGTCCCATTGTACACAGACTGTGGTCTTCGAAACTTTTATTTGTTTCAAAGGCACGCCTCAAGACCAGAGGTTGCAGAGCATTCAAGGTCAAAGCCCCGTAACTGTAAAATAAGCTGCCTCAGGAAAGCAGGTCAGCAGAGTCAATAACCTCTTTAAAATCCGCCTTTAAAAAAGACACTTTTATTGGAGGGAATTTGAATTGATTTGAATTTTGATTTTTTTTTGGCTGACTGGAACTACATTTTGTAACGTTTCATCAGTGCTTTTGTTTAATTTAATTTAATTTACTTCCCTTACACAATTTCAACACATTCTTTTCTGCTTCTTCTGTCAAGCACTTTGTAACAGATGTTCAGAAAAGTTATTATTATGTATTATCCTTTCATCCCGTTCTTAATTTTTGTGGATGGGTTGTGGACCCAGATCTGTTTGAGTGGAGTGCGGTAGGCCTCAAGCTAGTAAACAGCACAGAAACACGGTCCTCTAGTTCCTGTGGTCGCACTGTTGTGCAGTGTTTAATGTTTAAAGAGAAGGGTGGGGCAGCATTTAGTAAGGAAGCATTTTATATAATACCAGTGGGTATGGAATTGGGTGTTTGGCTATTGTGGGATGTGGAAGGGAGATGAAAAAGAGAAAGAGAGCTAGTGAATATGTCTGAAAGGCAACAGTAGATATAAAGTGGAAATGAATAAACATTGTTATTATCTGTGTATTGATGCAGCAGGTATAGAGGGATGGAAGGGGTAATGGTGGGATGTGGTTTCAGGCTGCAGCGTGTCCGGAAACCCAAACCTTGTGCTGTGACCAGTCGCTGTCTCAGCAACGGCATAGCTACCATTCTTTCCTGCCACTGACCTCAAACCAGGCACCACCATTTCCTGTCCGCACACATTGGCATTCACACACAAATACTGGCACAAAAACCTCCAGTCCTATTTGGCTGACTATAATTGACTATTTGACAACTTTTTACAACTGTCTGACCAGCGTTCTTAAACGCCAGCTACAATAAGCAATGCATTGTGTGTGTGTGTGTGTGTGTGTGTGTGTGTGTGTGTGTGTGTGTGTGTGTGTGTGTGTGTGTGTGTGTGTGTGTGTGCATAATGTGCTTGTGTTTCTTCCTGGCATATATATATTTAGAAGTTCTGAGCAAGCTTTTCACTGACTATAACTGAGATGTGTGTATCTTACACTGATACGGGATTTTCATACCTAAATTCCTGGCAAGAATAGGAGCTGCTTTTGATCAACCAGTCAAAAGGAAAAATACAAAAAAAAAACCCCAAATAAACTGGTATCTTTCAACAAATTACTTTAATGGTTGGATGTGTTTTAGTTATCTTTTTATTTATTTTTATATTTTTTAACGTTTAGCCATGAAATATTCACTTTAATGCTTTTTTCCCCTCATCTTTTGCTGCTGGTCCAGCAACCCAAACCCGGATAAGTCGAAGATGATACATGGATGGATGGAAAGCCTTGTTAAATTATTAAATGGTAAATAAACAACAGTAACTCACAGTTCCTTTGCATAATAACTTGTTAAGAGAAAGTTATTGCTGTTCGTCTGGTTTACTTCTTGAACAGCAGATGGAAGCAGAAAACCAGTAAAGCAACCTGCCGTACATGAGTGTCAGAATTACACCCAGCATTTACTGCACTACTTGCGAGGCAAGAGAAATGGGAGTTTGAAGGACTGCATGACTGACTCCCTATGCCTTACCACATCATGGCAGGAGAGTTCTTGGTTTGAACCTCAGGTGGGGCCTTTCCATGTGGAGTTTGCATGTTTATGGTTCAGTTTTCTGGGGGCTCATGATTATTCCTGAAGAATAAAAAGAATGAATGTTGTGTTAACTGAAGATTGTTGAACTGACTGTTCAGAATAATCGTGTCAGTGGGAGAGTGCATTGCTTTCCATTTTTTTTTTTTGTCAACCCTATGTTTTAATGATGACCTGTCCTTGGTCTTCCTTGATCCAGGATAGGTTCCAGTCTAGGTTAAATCACATAGTGTAAGGTTTTAATATATGCAAAAAAAAAAAAAAAACGCCAAAAAAAACAATGACAAACAAAATTGTGATGTTGAATCATTTGTTATTCCATACTTTTGGTGAATTCTACAAAAACATAAAGAAAGCAGAAAGTCACACTGCCACCAAGCCATTAAACACTTGGTACATATTTTTGGGTTGCATGCCTCATCTTAACTAGTTTAGAACATGCCGCTGGTCACTGTCGCTAAACAACGCAATGTTTGGCTCATTGGAAAAGAAATCTGTCCTCCTGGAACATTTTTACTTTGTCTGTGTGGTTAGCTGCAAATTTCAGTGAAGTTAGAAGGTGTCAATTTTGGAGCAGAGGCTCCTTTCTTGGATGGGAGTGTGATATAAACTTTTCTTGACTTTATCGACAGTAATGCTGGTGTTCTGGCAGCTTCCACTTTATGGAAGGCAATTAAGTACAGGAAGAACACAGGGAAAATATAGAAACTGTGGGAAAAAAAAAGGAATTTTACATTTACTTCGACTATTATCTCCTTGCATGGATTCAATGAATTTCATGTTTGCTTTTTGTTTTTTGCCATCAGCTTCAATTAATTGTTAGTATACAGTACATCCACTTTTGGATTTCGGGTCTGCAAATCATTCTAATAAAATTGGAACAGTAAAGCTTTCATCACTTTCTAATGTTCGTCTTGCTCACAAAATTCTGGAAAGGTTCCTCTGCTGAGGAAATAAGACCATGAAACTTTTCAGTCTATTTTATCCATCCATCCATTATCTGTACCCGCTTAATCCGTTTCCGGGTCACAGGGGTCTGTCGGAGCCTATCCCGACGCATATCAGGCGAAAGGCAGGGGTACACCCTGGACAGGTCGCCAGTCTATCCAGGGCCACATACAAACAACCAATCACGCTCACATTCACACCTAGGGAGAATTTAGAAAGATCAATTAACCTACTCTGCATGTTTTTGGACTGTGGGAGGAAGCCGGAGTACCCGGAGGAAACCCACGCAAGCACGGGGAGAACATGCAAACTCCACACAGAAAGACCCACCGGGCCGGGAATTGAACCGGGAACCTAGTCTATTTTATTTCAGTAGTATTTCCCATTCTTGATTATCAAGTTTTTTTGGTTTCACAAATCTCCAAACATTCCCAATTGTGGGCAGGTCAGGGCTGCAGAGAGACCTGTCTCGTACCTATACCTACGTCTTCCTGCCCCTGTTCATGTCTTTGCAGTTTGTGCAGGATGTGGTTTTGTAAAAATATATATGTCCCTTGAAAAGAACTGGTCTTTAAGGCAACACATGTTGCTTTAAAATTACAATGGAATTTCCTGCACTAATGCTTCCATCACAGAAATGTAAATAATCTTTGACAAGGTACAATTAGAAGCTCATGCCATTGAAGATCTTTACTTTTTGACTTGCTGCTGAGAATAGTGTGGATAGTCCTTTTAGTTTTTTGAGCACATGGCAGCCATTTCTTGCATAAAACATCTGGAATACTGATTCCTCTGACCACAATACAACCGTATCTGTGTGTTGTCCATCCGAGAAGCCTCAGAGCCCAGAGACGTTAGTCCTGCCTGTGGACAAAGTTAACGTAAGGCTTCTTCTTTGTACAGTTTAGTTTTAAATGGCATTTGTGAACATACGTCTGTATTTTAATACAGTGTTTCTCAAATAGGGGTACACATACCTCTGGGGGTACATTGCAGTAGTCCTAGGGGTGTGTCAGATTGAAGATGAAAACTTAATAAAATAGGAATGTATATTTATAAAACAGGTTTTATATTCAGTATTTAATCACAGTATCCTAAGAATAGTCCCCAATGTCACCTGTCAATCACCCACCAAAGCCAAAACTAACAATAGAGTCTTTGAGGGTTGAAGAATAACAGAAATGATGCCAAAATATGAAGGAACAAGTCGCATAAAAGGCAAATTTACAGCCAGCCAGTATTTCGAAGAATACGATTTAATAGGATTTACGGGGTTTGTGTTTTTTCTGTGGGGAGAAATAAACAAAGAATAGCATGAAACCAGCACATCTCCAGTGGCATCATATCACAAAACGTTGATGTCAAGTTGATAAGCTACATGAGTTCTTTAAGAGAAAACTTCCAGAATTCAGGTCATCACAAGACACTTGATATCAGTCAAAGCCCGGAGACCTCTTATGCTATGTCTTTGTAGCTAAAGCCAAAAAAACTATTCACAATCGCTGAAGATCTGCTACTTCCAGCTGCTGTTGTCCTGACTGAGATCATGCTGGACCATAACGCAGCAAATTAAAACATGTATTACCGTCAAATGACTCTGTTTCCAGCAGAAGATTAAATAGAAACAAATATTATGAATCAAATTGTGGGAAAACTTAGTGACTCCTTTGCACTCCGCTGGATGAAGGGTTTAGTTGTTATGAATATTTGAGATTTGACACAGTGTTACCTTTCCTTTGTACTGGTTAGGGGGTACTTGGATGAAAAAAATATTTTTCAGGGAGTGCATTAGTAAACAACGTTTGAGAAACACTGATGTAGCATGTCACAAAAGCTGTATGTTTTGATGGTTTCTATGTTATTCCTACCCATCCAAACCAATATCCCTGCAGCTGGGATTATGGATTTTCCTCCAAACCCTGAACAGAATGAATAGACCTCTTTAGAGGTTTGTGGAAACAAAGCCAATGCTCACCCATCCATTATCTATACCTTCCTTATCCTATTCAGGGTCACTGGGGGTGTGCTGAAAACTAGAGAGGGCAGTATCCCTAAATTAATCTTTTAATTGGGAGGAAAAAAAATCTTGCTTTTCTTTAAATGTGTAAAATTATCGGTCATTCTAAGCATAAACTTTTATATAAAGTTTAATGTGTTAGGTATTTTAACTTTTTTAAAATGAAAAGTTGCATGAGATATTTGCTTTCCTTTAAACTAAATATCTATTTTAAAAGGAAGTTGCATTTCCTGCACTTGTGTTTATGTTCGTACATACAAGACCATTCGGGAAGATCATAAAGAGGAGGTCTTCGTGGTCAGTAGGAATGAACACATGTTTTTCTCTATGTCATAGTCTCCATCCTTCCTTCATTTTCCTCCACTCCATCCTTCTATTCTTGCCTGTGACAGTGGTGGAAAACTGCAGTGTGTCCAGGGAGCCTATATTTGTGTGGGTGAGTCTGTATGACATACACATGTGTATGAAATCCCATGATGCAATTTAGTTGGGAATGCTTATAATTAAGGTATTCCCTTGTGTTTTTATAATATATAATAATTCTGTATAAATAACCTCTATAAATTGCATAATTCTTGATTTCTTTCAGCCTTTGCCTTATTAAAGTGTATGAAATGTTAATTGGACATTAGATAACATTTCAAATTCAGTCATAAAACTGTAGATCATATATATTAAGCTTTTCCTTGTGAAATACCAAATCATTGTTTTGAAATGATAATTTTCACGTTTCCTACACAATTTCCTCTGTTGTCTGCTTTCCCATTTGCTGCCATGAGAAATTAAGATGTGTCAGTCAAGTCTAGATGCTTGACTGCATGAATGACTGTCGCTGTCTCGCAACGATGTCACACATACATGCGCAGGCATTTACTGTTGATGTGCACTCAAAATCTAACGCACACACGTAAGCACACATGCAGAGTGTGAGCAGTGCAGTGTAATAAGTAGCATGGCAGAAATGCGGTCAGCTTTGCCCCATGTCCAATCATTGAGAAACCACATGAAGGGTTCTTGGTATTAAAGGACAAGGCTTGGTTGGCTGGGAGGGAATCTGTCATGCAACAAGAAAATTGTGTTTTGCACCATTTTCCTCTCTTTCATGTCTTTTCTAGCCTTTTTTTAAATTCCCCAATCTAAGCTGCTTCTCCTTCCACTTCCTTCCCATTCCTCTTCTCAATTTTGTCATCCTGTTTATTTATTTCACTTCGGTGTACATCAGATTCAGTTGTAATATCTTAAAATGCTGAGACCACAGGAATGTTCTGTCAGAGAGGTGGGCAGACCCAGGGGGGCGGGACAGACCAACATAACCAATTAAGGAGGAGATTGAGGTAAGACAGACAGCTTCTAAATGGTGTAATAACAACCTTCTAAAATGTAATTACAATGCAATAGCAATAGACACTTATAATGAAAGGATGTATATGCCAAAGTGATTTCCTAATTATAGCCTTGGCATAATGGGTGACTGTTAACATGGCGTGGAGATTATAGAGAGGTGTTTGAATGTAGAAATTCAACCACATGGACATGTAACAATAATGAAGAGTGTTATGGCCAATCGGAAAATCTGCCAGTGATCAGATCTCTAGATTAGAAATTTCTGTGAAATTTTTCTTGATGAGTTAGTGCTAAGTAAGTAATGTAATTAAGTACCTTATGACAGAATCTTTTTAAGTTATCTGTTCATTTGTGCATATGTTTACACCTTCGATCAAACGCTTAATATTTCAAACAATAATGTTTCTGACTGTTGATTCTACTTTTTAGATTTTTCTTTTTAGATTTTTTTTAGCACAGGGTATGTCCATCAGTCTGTCCAAGTGTAAGCCATCCATCCATCCATCCATCCATCCATCCATCCATCCATCCATCCATCCATCCATCCATCCATCCATCCATCCATCCATCCATCCATCCATCCATCCATCCATCCATCCATCCATCCATCCATCCATCCATCCATCCATCCATCCATCCATCCATCCATCCATCCATCCATCCATGTCTAACAAGAGGATTGGATGGTGGTGTCCATTATTACAGAGCATCCCAGAATAGAGTCTCGTTTTATTACAAGTCCCTCTGGTCGCCGTGGCTACCCAAATTACAGGCCAGCCTTCTCACACATAAAAAAGGTTGCGCTGCCGAAAACCAGCCACCTCAATAAAGGATGGATTAGAAAATCCTTTGCTTTTTTTCCCTTCCTTTCCTTTTTGAAAGGTTTTCAGTACATTTTTTTCCCCCTCTGGTGTTTTGTTTTATGTTGGGGTGCAGCGGTCTTCTTCAGTGGTTCTGCTCCCCGACCCTGCGGCGGGAAAATACGCTCACTTGTGGGTTTCTGGGAAGGCAGCGGTGGACAAAACATCTGCTGGGAGCAAGCTGCATGTAAGTGTGTGTGAGTATGCATGCAAGTGTCTATATGTGAGCATATGTGCATGTTGGAACACTGCTTTGCCATCCTGTTTATAATCTGTTTGAGTGATAGCAAAACAGCAAGAGGTAGCAAGAAAATAGTGCAGTCAGTTTTCTTTAAGCTCTTGGAATACACAAAAAAAATTGACATGCAAAGTTTAGCTGTTGCCCAGCAGGTTATTAAGCTGAGCGGAAGTTCCGTTGCTTGACATTCAGAGACAGATATAGTTTAATTTATTATCCCTAATGTTAACTTCAACAGACATACGTGTACATCAGCCAAATGCTGTGCTGCTTAGAATGAGAAAAGAGTGTTTTTGGTGTATGTGAATGTAGAATATACACATATGATAGCTTTGTTTCCTCTCAGGCTTTGGTGAGCTGAACTAATATTTACTTTGACTGTCAAGTGAGAGATTGCATCACATTTAACGGAACAATGGAAATTAAATGCATTTAAAGACACCCCATCAAAGAAAAACAAGTGTTCACTCGCTTACAAGCAGATTTTGATTTTATTAGCTTCTTGCAAACAATGATAGAAAGATGATCCATCCAGTTTAGGCTCCACTTTCTAAGCTTGTCAAAAAAAGGTTTTATCGTTAAACTTTACATAAGTTTTGCTGTCCTCAATGCAATGCAACTGTGGAAGTAAATGAAGCAAACTTTGCAGTTCTATCTTGTTATTATTTGAGCCTGATAGTAAAGCATTTGTAATAGATCCCGCATACAAGGTTTTGTAGACCCCCCCTTCCCGACTACTCCACGCTCCATGTTAAAAGCTTGTGGTTATGATTTCAGGGGAGGAAAAGGGTTAGAAACAGACACAGGAATCAGTTAAAGCTGGTCTCAGTTTTATGATACACAGCAGATAAATGACTAAAAGATAAATCTCATCTGACTTTTAAACTAAAAGAAAAATGTGAGCATTTTATATGAGTTCAGTAAACAATATAAGGATTTCTTATCATGTGGCAGCCCACCAGAAACAGGGCTGTGCCCATCCTGAGTTCCGACTCATCGTTAAGAAGCCAGGGTTTTACTGGAAGTGTGAATGTGGTGTACGATGAAAGGATGGGATGAGGTGCGTGTGTGTGTGTATACGTGTGTGTGTCTGTACATGTGTGGATGTCTGTTCGTGAATGTGTCTGCAGTGCATGCTATCATTATGTTACTGTGGTTGTAATGATGTAAGATACTTGCAAGGGAGTAAACAAGAGCAGCACGCTATCTATAAACAACATATGAAAACATAATGTTTCTGTTGGTTTCAAATAACTGGAAAACAGTCAAAGACAAGTAAAAAAATAGAGGATAAAATATGTAGATTTTTGGCCTGTTTGTCCCCAAAAAAACAAAACTCCAGATCAGAAAAAAGTGAGAGTAAAATGTACATGACAAAAAAGACTTTGGAAAACATAGTTTCCAAATTAGATTTGTGCCTTTGCCATTTATACAATAGCATTTATTTGTAATCATTTAGCTAAATAATTATATTTAATGAAGGGGATAGTTATATGAAAATTAATTTCAATATTCATTAAAGGAGAACCAATTTTTCACAAATGTTTGAACAAACTGGATCATTTGCCCATCTTTGTTGTTTTACTCCACATTTTGAGTAAAACAAGGATAGTGTATTTGTACCAAATGCCAATAACAATTATATCATGTTACCTGTTTGAAATAACACCATAAAGAAAGAAAAAAAAAGGTTGAACTAATTTAAACTTTATTTAAGAATATGTAGCAGCATAGATAAATGGATGTTTTATGAAAAGGAAAAAGAACGCTGACAAGACATATAGAATATCTTCGGTTATGAGTGCTTTCAGTGAAAGTTATGTTGGAGACTTTACTATTTATTAAAACCCACATCAATTGTTTGTCTTATAATATGTCAAACAGACTGCAATGACATTTTACACAGACATTTATGGTCTTCAGAGGGTGAAGCTTTTCTACCAGTAACATCAAAACATTCTGTCATGTTATAAAGAAACCATCACCATCATCAACACCCCACACACCCACACCCCCCCCGCCTCCTTTTGAATGCAAATCCATTTTCAGTAGTTTTTTCACATCCAGTGAACACAAAAAATTGAACACACAACTCTTGTTTTAGTTATTATTAAATGTGATGGATCTATTCAACTGATCAAAGTCAATTAAAATGCCAACAAATGTTCCTTGAGTTCAAATTGCCTTTGTAGTTGTTATTTAACTCGGAAATAAACTGCCAGCACCATAATAGAGTTAAACAATGCCTTTACTGCAGGACAAATAACATCCACATTTGTATCAGGACCATCTGTTTTTTTCCATCCATCCATTATCTATTCCTGCTTAATCTCCGGGTCACGGGGGAGCCTATCCTGATGCATAGTAGGCGAAAGGCAGAGGTACACCCTGAAAGGTCGCCAGTCCATCGCAGGGCCACATACAAGACAGTCAACCAATCACGCTCACATTCACACCTACGGGGAATTTAGAATGATCAATCAACCTAATACATGTTTTTTGGACTGTGGGAGGAAGCCGGAGTACCCGGAGGGAACCCACGCAAGCATGGGGAGAACATGCACACAGAAAGACCCACCGGGCCGGGAAATCGGGAATCGAACCAGGAACCTTCTTGCTGTGAGGCAACAGTGCTAACCACTAAGTGGATTACTAAGTGATATTTTAAAAGAGTCTAGCATTGCCATGGCTTTATTAAAACTATGGTTTTCAGGCGTACAAGTTACTAAGCTGTAATACTTTTGTTCGGACCATTTGACCCATCAATAAAAAAACAAACATGCAAACTCCACACAGAAAAACCCGTCGGACCGGTGACTCAAATCAGGAACCTTCTTGCTGCAAGGCAACAGTGCTAACCACTAAGCCAACGTGCTGCCATCTTTTGTCTTGCTCCTTTTTATTCAGATAAGAAAACAAACTGTTACAATGGTCTAAACTAAAAGGCACAAAGGCATGGATAACCAGCTCCAGATCAACTGTAGATAGAATTCTCCTGAGTTTGGAGAAGATATTTCTATAGATAAGGCTGTCCACATCATGACATTCCAAAAAAAAAATTATGATCAAACATAGCAGAGAATATAAGTCCAGTATTCTCTGTGATGATGTGCATCTGTGACCTAAACGCAGAAGGCACAGGATCAGGAGTGGAGATGAACTCAAATAGAACACAGCTATGATCGCTCACGTGGACATCCTCAACACACAGGTTGGCAACATTTAGATTAAGTGAAAACACTAGGTCCACTTCGAGAGGGGCAGGGCAAGCTTAAAGACCAAGCATCAATCAGGACTGGGTTAATTTAAATAATCAAACCTCCTTCTCTCTGCCAGGCCTCTGTAAGAAACATAATATTTTGAACTCTCTTGATAAAAAGTTCATTCTGGGAAAACAATTTGTTTGCAATTCAGTAGACCAAGCCGAATCAGCGGTGATGCCACTGTCGTTGTGGCATCCGAACACAGCAGGATTGGACGAAGGCACGGGATGAGGTCTAGCTGTCTCCAGCTGAGTGGAGAAGTCAGCTGTTGGATCACCGGTGTAAACAAACGAAGGCATGGTGGCAATACATCCCAGCGATCTCAATTCCCAAGCTATACTGGCTCCTGAGCACTGGCCTCGGGAATCTGGGGGGACAGCGATGAGGGTACTCTTCCGCCGCACACATCGAGAAAAGAAGAGGGATCATCTGTAGACACCTGGTCTGGGTGTCCAAGGCAATGTTACCTGTGCGCAAAGCTGGCCTGCTCTTGACTTGGACGCCAGACCTAGAGCCAAGTTATTTCATAGCTTTGGAAAGCCACTACAAATGCTTGGTCACCTATATTTTTATCAATATCTTGGAACATCTGGGAGCAACTGGCTGGTTGACTGCAGTGCTCTTACAGGTGTGTGTATGTGTAGGAGAGGAGGTCAAAAAGACAAGAAGGTGCCAATCCATCCCAAACTTTAAAAGGAAAAAATAACATCTTAAAATTGATTCGGAATCAGATGGAGCCAGGAGGGGTGCGAAGACTGGAATTATATGGTCACTGCCAGTTCAAAAAGGCAAGCTCCTGCATTTTTAGCCAATTGCAAACGTCACAGTAGAGACTGAATAAAACCAACATACAGTGGATTGCAGTAGTCTAATCAAGAGGTTATAAATAACTTTCTAGGTACTTGACTTGAGATGAGGAACCTGGTATGATCAGTATAACAATGGAAGGCAATACTATATTTCCTAAATATAGATCACAAAGGCAACAGATATAGTGAAAAGATCATTGGGCCCTAAATCGAACCTTGAGGAACCTCAAAAGTCAGAGGATCTGCAGAAGAGGATCAATCACCAAGGTGAACAGAAAAGGCCTTCTCTATCAGGTATGGCATGAACCAATTCAGAGCTATACTAACATAGTCTCCAAGTATTGATGACAAAATGTGATGCATTGTACTGGAATATTGGTTTGTATGTAAACCTAACAACCTAATGACCCTTCACTTAATCACCAGTTTATCTTTGGTAGGTCGAAGCTACTGTTTTCCAGTAACAACACTAGTGATGGACTCTGACCAACTAATGCAGCTACCACTATTAGGACCCATTTCTATTTACCTGCAGTAATGCATAAGAATTAACTCTTATTAACAAAAACCTTTTCCTCTTGTTTTCGCTAGTTGCTCTAACAGCTACCCCTCTCTTTCCCATGCCTTGTCAATCAGTCAAAGCAGGAAAAAGTCATTAAATCTCCCTGTTGGCCATATACTGTATGTAATTACAGTCTGACTGTATGTTGCTAAATACGCCCCGACGCTCGTCTGGTCTCCCTGGTCATGTTTTTTCCTCCCACCGGTCGTGTTTGAAGCCCTTATAATTGGCAGAGGCAGTGTGTCAGGATTAGAGGCTGCTGGTTTGAAGCCCTGACACCCCTTGTTTCTTCTCACGTGCCTTCACCCCTAGCAAGCAACCACAATCTTAAGCCCTCGTAAACTTTGTGATAGCGCCTGTATTGTGTGTGTTACGATGTAAAGAGCAATCTCGTATCATTAAAATATAAAAGATGTAGTATTTATCATAATTATTTTTTAATTAGGCCCTTTCCCATTATCCCATTAACTATTTCCTTCAATTTTATATATATATATATATACCCATCAGGACTAAGGTGGGGCTCAATGCCTTGCCTAAGAAGTAAGAAATGGAGATCTTCCAGCTGGTGGTTCAATCACTCCACCACCTTATTCACAGCTAGACATGAAAAAAGAAACAAAGCTGTGTCTTCCTACAAAATACCCACATCCTTATCTATCCCCATGTACGGTATCCATGAAAATACATCCTTTTTCACATTGTTACCCCTTGTTATGGCTTTCCTATAAGTGTTAATTAAGACTATGTATATTTGACTGGTGCCAGCAGGATGCCTGTGGCCAACTGTCTAGTTCTTTCATCTCACTCTGCAGTCCTCTTATCCAGCACACCCCTCTCCAAGAACATTGCCACTAGGAAAGGTAGGGGGGGAATGCTAGATCTATCATTCTGAGTTGAGAGTCTAAAGCCAGAATTTTGCATTAAAGATAAATAATTTTGTTTAGAAACTTTTATGTGTCTGGGTGTGCAAACTTGCTTTGGGCCTTTTTTATACAGGGCTACAGGGCTACCCTGTCTCCCTGGCAGTGGTAAAAAATCTTGTGGGTTTCAACAAATGAAGGTTTTTTGAGCCATCAAAGCATTTAAAGTTGAAATGATGGAGCTGAAGGTCAGTGATGTCAGGAAAGATGTTGACTTTGTCTGAGTCAGAGTAGTTTCTGGTCAGTAGAGTCCCTAATTTTTCGGTCTGTCCTTCTCTGTCTACCAGTTTGTGTGTCTCTCTTTGAACCACTTGTGGTCTCACATCATCTGTCTCTGTTCTCTTGCTAAGATCTAGAAAACGGCTGCCTTTTCATCCAGGTCAGTGTCCTTTACTTAAGCCAAAAGTATGCATATTCAGTCGTAAATCTAAAAACTTCCTAACATGGAACTATGTATTAAACGATTGGCACTGAATGAGTTTGTACTTTTACAGGTTACGCTTGGTGTTGCCCTTTCAGAACATCAAACACCTCTCCTATACTCTTGTTTGTATTGCTTTACAACATCAGGTTCTCAAAGGTTACATTCTGTACCTAATGTTTTTGGAGTTCTTTTTTTGTTTTCTTTTAAATATGAAAATGTGAAAAGTTTAATTTGATGACCGTGTACTATGGTTCACTGCAGCTTCTGTATCTTTCCCAATGTTGTTTGCATGATCATGCAAGGGTTGAAAGGTTTCAAGTTTTTCTTTCAACCACATTATGTATAATGGAATATTAAGAAGAATGTATTTTTTTAATATAAAATCTGAACAGGATTATTTTACATTACCAACTTGAAGAAATTAGGAAACGTAAATAAATTAATCCATTTTCTATACCTGCTTTATCCTTTGAGGGGTCACGGAGGTCTCCTGGAGCCTATCCTGACTCATTACAGGTGAGAGGCAGGTTTCACACACGTTTAAATCGAGGAAATATGTTATCTTAAAATTATAAGTTTTA
This sequence comes from Xenentodon cancila, assembly GCA_014839995.1. Lineage (NCBI taxonomy): Eukaryota > Metazoa > Chordata > Actinopteri > Beloniformes > Belonidae > Xenentodon > Xenentodon cancila. The sequence continues at coordinate 9,373,976 of CM026200.1, forward strand.
AATTAAAATTAAATTAAATTTTTTTAATAATAGGATAATTAGGATAATAAAAATAGGATAATTTTTTTTTAAATTTAAAATTAAATTAAAGTTTAATTTGAATGACGGCAACACATCTGATACTTACCACTGTGCACTATTTACTCTTCTTTTAAATCTTCTCTACTATGAAGTCATGCTTGTGTTGCTCCAAAAGCGTTATATTCAGCAAGGATGCTCAAAGGCACTATTGCACTCCTGCAACTTCAGAGATGCATGCTTCTGAACTGAAAACTGATAACAAGATGATCCCTCTCTTCTTGGAGAACAAGGTGTCGAGAAAATATTTTAAATTGAGATTTTACTGACCACAGGACAGTTTTTGAATGTGGTTCATTTTGACTTAATCTTGACTCAGGGAAAGTTGGGGATTTTGCTGGATTATTTTCCCTTTTTGGTTTCCTGTTTGTATGATAGCGCTTTAACTCGCATTGTCAAAGCCTGAGCAAACTTTTTACCACTGTACCTCCTTAGGTCCCAAAGATCACAGGCATCCAATATCTATTTTCTGTTTTTACTCTGGCACACAGAGATTTCTCCAGATTCTTGGAATGTTTTGATAACAATATGTACTGCAGACAAAAATATATTTTTGCAGTTTTGCACTGAATATCATTAATCTGAAGTTGTTCTCAAGTTTGTGAAAACTGCCCTCTCCAAGATGTTCTTTTTATACCCAGTAATATAATTGACCTTGTACACGTGGATCTAGTTAGTTGTGAGATTTTCCTCCAGGCATTTCTTTCTAACACACCTGACTTTTCCAACTTTCTCTTGTCCAAGCCTCATTTCTATGGAGATATTGAGATGTTATTAAATTCAAAGTTAGCTGCTATTTTTCATGAAGCGGTAAAATGTCTCACGTTGACCCTTTGACGTGTTTTCTATGTACTGCTCTGAATAAGTTATGTTTTTTGTGGATTTGTAAATCGTTCAAATCTGATCTAATGACACTTTAAACAAAACTCCACAGTTTTTCCACTTGGGTGGTATTATAAAAATGTAACATGATACAGATGTGCTAATTAGGGCCAAGATGGATATTTTGTTCATTTACAATGTAATTGTCATGTTGAGATGCTTGATTGAAATAGAATGCAGATGTTGTTATTGAGGGGAAAGGAGGCTGGTTGAGGTATAATTATGGTAAGGTAAAATGATGCTGTTGATGGTGAATGAAGTCAAATGGAGACGTTATTGGCTCATAGGTGTTATTTTCACTGAGGTCTTTCTATGTGTGGGACGCAAACAAGTTTTAACAGAAGCAGGATGGAAAACTTAAGCTGACAAGAGTTGTTAGTAAAATACTCTTGTTCACAGGCCACAACCGTGAGAGAGAAGGCATCAGCTCTTCTCAGCACATGCTCCACACACACAAAAATACACATTTTTTTAATGTTAAATGTTAAAGGACTTGAAATGACATTAGTTGCCCCAAAACAATATGTGAAAATAAAAGAGAATTTAAAATACAGAGATTGCTTCAATATTGGAAGCATGTGACTCTTTACGTCCAAATGTCAAATTAAAGGACTGATTCTTGTTGAAAGCAGTGTTGAATTTGAACAACCCTTTACTGATGAAATAGTACAGTATTTAGTATAAGTATAGCATAAAAATACATGAATAAAAAAAAGTACTGCCTGAACTTTGAAGTGTTTGTAATTACCATCTTCCATCCATCCATTATCTATACCCGCTGTATCCGTTTCCAGGTCACGGGGGTCTGTCGGAGCCTATCCCGACGCATATCAGGCGAAAGGCAGGGGTACACCCTGGACAGGTCGCCAGTCTATCCAGGGCCACATACAATCAACCAATCACACTCACATTCACACCTAGGGAGAATTTTAGAAAGATCAATTAACCTACACTGCATGTTTTTGGACTGTGGATGGAAGCCGGAGTACCCGGAGGAAACCCACGCAAGCACGGGGAGAACATGCAAACTCCACACAGAAAGACCCGGGAACCTTCCCGGGAATTGAACCGGTAACCTTCTTGCTGTGAGGCAACAGTGCTAACCACTAAGCCACCGTGCTCCCTAATTACCATCTTACCCAACTATATCTATAAGCTTGTGGCCAAAACACAAAACTCGGACCAATCTGTATCGTTGCTTGGCTTTTGAATCTCATATTAACCGATTAGAACTTGAGCACCAGATCCCCGACAATCCAAGAGTTTCAGTGTGGTGGCTTTTATCTTGTGTAAGATACCTTTCAGGGAAGACGTTTTAGCAAACAAATACACTGCAAAATCTAATGACCTTCCCATTTAGCAACAAAAAAATAGTACCCATCATACTGTGCTCACAAGAAAAGAGAGACAGGCAATGTAGGGTGAAGTTTCCATGCACCATATCTTCACCTGCCTTGTGATCTTGATTTTTGCAGTCAGAATATGTCTTTAGCCCAGTTTTGACCCTTACAGTTAGATGCCAAACGTTTAATTCTAGCCTTAACCCCAACAGTTTTTAGAGGACTGACGAAACGTCGCCTGATAACAGACACATACTCCCACACACACTGACATCAGGTATAGTCTTCTTCTTTTGCTGGATCACTGAGTTAACATGCAACGTGTATGGTGATAGCAGTTCCCAAATAAATGGCTGAGGTGGCACATTCATTGAGAGACTGTCCTTGATGGTGAAGAATAATTGTACGCATAATAATTGTACATAATGAAGAGATCAAGTTTAACACATGCTTAAGTACAAACCTGATCTACTAATTGTTGCAGTTTTGAGTGAATAATCTGTGTTTATTACTATTGAATATAAGCTGTGGTCTTAATTGTTTAATTTTCCTCTTCATGATGCACCAGCATTATTGATCTGTGACATCTGAACCACAGGCAGGCCTTTCTTGTACACACACTCTGAAGCCATGAGGTTGTAAATTGCACATAATGAGGTGTGGTATTGTCCTGCTGAAATAACCACAGACTTAACAGGAAACGACATTGCCTTAATGGTTGCATATGTATCTCCAAAACTGTGGTTTACCACTTTTTTACCTTCATGATACCTTCATGCATACTGTATGCATATCATACAGGTCACGGGCACTGACGCACCCGCTTACCTTGACAAACACTCACATTTTCTAACTTCCCCCAATGAAAGTCTGAATGGGTTTTCTCATCTTGTGCACATAGAGTCCAACGCCATTTCTTCAAGAACAGACTAAAACATGGTACAGAAGATGTTTTTTCGGCCCACCTGAGATAAGCTCATCACCACAGAACTTTGTAGAGCCTCTGCTCAGAGTTGATATGCGGCTTCCTGGTTGGGTTTCAGGTTACATGTCTTAAGTCAGTGGCAGACTGCGTTCAATGACAGTCGATGGTTTTCTGATGGCACAAAGTGGAGAAAAAAAATCAATTTTCGGTTGATGTTTTTAAAATTAATAGTTATGCCTGTCAGTTATTCTACCACTTTAAGAATATTCCAAACCATTATATTCTTTAAACTTTCTTTCCATTCTTTTTTTTTTTACTGAATAGCAGCATTTGTTCAAGTTTTCTTCAAACATGAAGTTAAAACTATTTTTTTTAAACATTGGTTCTCATTTACTCGTGGCAAATTAACGGGTTACAAATTTCAGCATTTGTTGAATTTTAGAAAATGTAACCAATTTCTCTGAGAATTAAAATGTAACTTATTTAAGAAATGGATAGTTGTAAAGTTAAAATAAGCAAACTGTGTATTAGATGGGCGTACAATGATTTTCATAGTCTTTAGTAAAATAAAAGCTTTCAGAATTAATATGTGGTATTTTTCAACCCCAAGTTAAAAGGGTTTACTGACTTTTCTGTGGCCTTTTCACCCCCATTGCCATGGTCTACATTGCACGTAGTCTTATCCTACTGTTTTGAATGGACTTTATAAAGCTTATTGTAACCATACCAACAATAGTGAAGTATCTAAAAGGGCCTTTGAATGGGAGTCTCTTCACTCAATAAACAATTGAACAATAAAACATCATGTAATTTCCCCAGTTGCTTTTTGTGTGAAGAATAAATATTTCTCTGTATTTGCACAAGTACGACATGGGGTTGGTGCTGCTGGTCAAAGAACGTTTTTTTTTTGTTTTTTTTTTTTTAAATTTCCGTTTCTTCACTTTTCAATAATACTCCTTGGTATATTTTTGTTTTATTTGTTTCTTCTTGTTTTATGAAATATACCAGTAATTCTTATTTTTACTTTAACCCTCTCCATTCATGAGCCTTTCCTCTGTCCAATGTTTTTTTTTTTTTTACCAGTAAACGTAATGGATTCCCTCTTCCTTCATCTGCCCATCTCTGTTAAAAGTCTGTCCCTTGGTCTTTACTCTTGCCCTCTGTTAGTCTGCCTTCTGCCCCTCAAAGCCTGACGCCCCCACTCCAGACGTGTGTCTCACCACAGCACACAGCTACGGTGTGACACAGTGCTATAAATATGAGCACACATAGACACACACACATACTATAAATAAAATCTCTGTGCAAAACACACTGCTGCAGTATAAATATTTCAGTATAAATGTGTAATGAATTTATTGATATGTTGCTCATGCCAGCAGGCACTGTTTTGAACCTCAGAGTGGTAAACCAGTGTGGCGGGATTGAAGTGGTGCTGAGGGATTGTGGGAACGCATGTTCCGAGTTAGGCAGCTGACCAATCAGTGGGCTGGAAGCTGGAAGCCGCATCACAAAAAGAGCTACTGATCAGTACCAGTCCTCACAGTCATCCATCTCTCTTTTTTTGCTTTCTTGCTCTGCTGCTTGTCTTGCTCCTCTCTTCCTTGAGTTATCCCTTTTTTCTTTTTGCCTTGATTTGATAATAACTGATTCTTATTGTGTTTTTCCTTCCCTTCTTTCTACCTTTTTTTTTCCTGCATTTGAACTTTTTATTCCTGGGATTGTGCCACTAAATTACTTACTTTTTTTTTCTTTCATTCCTTGTCCCTGGCTTATTGTAAAATGATATAATGACTAGTTGTGCACAAATTCTTCAAGTATGAGTCAAATTTATGAATGAGTATATTTTTGTGTAAAAATATGGGAAAATAATCTTTGTAATTTCCTTACAGTCCCATTAAATATTATCTTTCAGATTAGTTTTTCCTTTTTTAAACATCTATATACCAGTCATGCATTGTTGTTTTGTACAAATAAATGTAAATATCCTAACATACCTCCATACAATGGATGAATTTATCCATCTACATACATACACATACACACACATATATATATATATATATATATATATATATATATATATATATATATATATATATATATATATATATATATATATATATATATGCAGACTACATATATGCATATGAATTACTTTACTATCATTTGCAAACACACAGTAGTGTTAATATGTCCCATGAAACAGATGTCACAGCACTCAAAGTCGATGAAACATTACACCTCACATGAATTAGACATTAAAAAAGACAGTTACAGATTGTTTTGTGAGATAGTTAAGAGTATTTCATCAACATAGTCAATGAACATCACATGTATGTTTCATTAGAACCAAATTCTAACAACAACGAAAGAGAGTGAGAGCGAAAAACGGTCATAAAAGACATTTCCGCTAATGGATTGTGAAGACTGATTTAGAGTGATACAAAAAAAGTGAGAAACACCCACTCTCACAATGGCACTATAGCCATTGTGATTTGAGTTTTATTGGGAGTAGTTGGTATCGCTTCCTTTTGATAACAATCTTGACAAATCTTATTGTTTATTCTAAAAGTAAATGTTTCTATGTCCAAAATCCTTTCATGGTTCTGACTCTTCAGTGCTTATTGACTTCATAATGGAGGATTTGAATATATATTCCTTTAAATACTTTTCTATTCAATTAGCAGAACAAGTTATAATTGTTACAAAATTAACAAACGTGCCCTTGCTTTTAATGTAAAGTTAAATATTCCAGGCAGCATTTGAATGCACCAAACCTCTCTAACACTCAACCTATCTGCGTTAAGTTATAGTTAGGTTAGAAGCTCACATTGAGAATTATGATTTCAAGTGACCAATAGATAGTCTGCCAAAAAGGCACTGTGACTAAAATTTGAAAACAGTATCCAGAACAAAACTTTGATGCAGCTTCAAAGCAAACCACTGCCAATGTGTTTTCTGTCTAGAATAACATGTTGATATTGATGGCGACAGATGTTCAAATATATGGTCTTGAGGCTTTTGTGGGACTGTTATCCATTAGACGGTCTTTGACCATGATATTTGAAACAAGAGGAATACAATATGTTTAAAGAAGCACTGTAAAAACGTAGGCAAAATCGAGAAGACTTTAATTAAACAAGGTTACCAGAAGTAGAACTTTTTTCGGTTTACATCACAAGGGTGTAGCATCTTTGAAAATACTGCCTGAATGAATCAAGTTAGAATGAACTGAAAGAATTATGCAAAAAGTACTGGTTGAACTCTTGGAAATATAACCAATATTCCAGCTCCTGGGACTGCTGCCATTCACATATGGGATGTACCGACACACAGGAATATGACTCACACTAACATAATAGTGTAATAGATAGACGTAATGATAGACCTTGAATAACATTTGTTGACAACTGACATTTGTTAACATTTGAACCTCTTAATAACATTTGTTAGACAATTTAATGAAATTATGTAAAATTGAATGTATCCAGCCATGTCATCTCTCTATTCTTTTCAATCCTCTTTATCTCTGTTTTTTTTTTGTTTGTTTTTTTGACACCCTCCTTCATCCTCTGTGAACTTCATCCTCCTAATCCATGCTCAGCACTTCCTCTCTGCGTTTTCTTTTGGTCATACCTCTTTGTCTGTCTTCCAGCTCAAATCATTGGAAGTTATAATGTTTGTCCCTGATTTTAGTTCCTGGCTGTATAATTTATATAATACAATTTCTTCCTGCTTCAATGCAAAGAATTAGTCTTGTTTCTGTAGATCCAACTTTGATTTCCAGGGGTCAGTACCAACAGGCGCAGTATCTACTGCCTTTGGACGCCAATGGATAGGTATAAAACCAATCATGGCAGCAAATCACGTAATGCAGGCAGATCAGCGATCAGACTAGGATCAACAAAAGACATCCAAAATGGCGTTAAAAGGAATCGGAACGTAGGTACTTTTGCAGTAAAAACTTGTTGATTATTAGCAATCTGTTGCCAACTTGGTTGTTTTAAATCGAGGCTCTCAGTCGCTCTCGTTGGACGCTCCTCATCCTGTTGAGATTGGTTTGGTATGTTCTGTACCAGTGGAAATGACTGTGAACGTAAGAGGTATCCATTTCACAGAGAGAGACCTTTTGCAAAGTTGAATGGGTATGTCTGACCAGGTTTTACCTGTTTCACGGTTGGAGCCTATCCTGCCAATCACCAGGCAGGAATCAGGACATGTCCTGTCGGGTCACCAGTCCATTAGACAAACAACCAGGCATCCTCATAGTAACACCGACTGATAAATTAGTGCATGCCATTTTACTCTGAAAAATCTCAAGCAGAAATGACGAACCACACCATTCTGCAGCTCTTTTTGTTAACATATTTACTGGCATCTTTTCCCTGTCTGTCTGTCTTTTTTTTTGTACTTTCTATCTTTCCCTCTCTTACGTTTTCACATTTTTCTATCCCTTCTCATTTCATACTTGTTGTTTGTGTCTCTCCAATTTTTTTTTCCATCTTTCATTTCTCCCCCTCTTTCTCACTTACCCCTCCACTCCGCCCCTTTTTGCTCTCTCTCCCCTTTTCTGCCCAAACTTCTGCAGCCCAGCTGGCAAGGTTTTCCAGTGGTGTAGTAAAATATAAATATAATAAGGACGTTTTTGAGCTGGTGAATCCATTCTGAGCAGAGAAACATCACCACAGAGCCCACAGATGTGGCACATACTCAGGAGAGAGAGAGAGAGGGATGTAGAGAGGGAAGAGAAAAAAACATCCCTCCTATGACATGTGTAACAGGAGGGGCACTAGACAGCATTTTTGTTGGCATTACCAAACTTCCAGAGTTGTTATTAGGATAAATGATACAAATTTGACTCACGTCTTCGTCAGCAATCTTCAAGCAGGTCTTCAATCTATGAATCTTACTCAGCCCTTATTTCTAAAACGAGTCCAATATGTAATTAAGTATGCTGCTGAAGTGAAATCCCAAGGATCAGAACAATTTCAGCAACTCTGTGAGAAAAAAGAAAAAAAAAGTGCTTAGGGTCAGTGCTGACATGAACTAAAATAAACACACTAATTCTATGGTATAGATTATTATCATTGAAATAATAAAATAAGCACTTAAGGCCAAAAACTTGTGAATATCTTATTTTTTACATTTATCCTTTTCAATTAAACTTTTATCTTACTGTCTATACGATGAATACAAATATTCTGACAAACAGTATCGATGTGTCTGGACAATTTGTGTTGTGTTTTAAATAATGCAATTTTGTACACATTTACGACTTCTTAACAAAATACTGCACTTGTTGCTTTGCACTGCACTCACATATGTTTGATGATGTGTGGCTGCCTATCTGGATATTTTTACATATACGTGCATGCATGCGTGTATCTGCCCCTTCCCTGCATATGGGTTTAATGTCAGAACGTAGTGTAGCCAGCGTCAGTGCCCTGGGCAGCTCTTTGTTTGCTTTAGCCATGCAGTGGCTAGCCTTGCCCGCTAACTCCAAGACACATTTAGCCTGTGTTCTACTTTTATATAATCCAGCTTTTATTTTCCTTCTGTCTGCTCTCTGACCAAGCACACTACACTACACTGAACCGGCCTTTTAGCAAGACTAGTATTGGTGCCACTCTCAGTCATTGACAGACAGATTTGGTCACTGTGGTTTTCATTGGCTGCCATGTTGGCTTCTAAACGCTTGGCACTTAGTGGTCCCTGCTGCCAAAACGTACGCTGAAGTGTGAGAAAGATAAAGATTTTGCGCAATAGATCCTGGAAATGTTATCTCATTATCCTGGAAGATGAAAGGCTGCAAGATTTCAGGCGCCTAGTGCGTAAAGATAGTGCTAGGTGTTTATTGTGGTCTGAGGTTGGACGCTGGAGTGTGTGGAGGGACAGAAGGAGCAGGAGGAGGAGGAAAAGGGATGTTGGTTTTAGCCACCAGCTGTTGTTACCTTGAGAAAAACGTCCTTTAACCCCCATTACAGAAATCCACCACAAGCCACAAACATGCTAGCTTTCAGTGAAAAACAACCCAAACTCACTTGTTTACTAAACAATGTGCCATGCCGTCCACTGCTTCGTACTCTTTGAAACCCTCTCCTCTCATTTTCGTTCAATCATTTGCTCCCTAATTTCTTGAAAAATCAATAGGGTTTAAAATGTAGGAAATTACTAGATTTTATTGATTTATTTATGAAAAATATGACCAAAAACATTTATTACAAAATGCCAAAATTTTAAATCTAATCTAAATTAAGATATGTATTACATATATGTGAGTGGTAGATATATAATGGTTAAGAGAAAAAAAAAAAATTTTTGTTGAATTGAATAAAACTCACTTTACCTTGAAAAGCGAGACACTTTTCATTTAGGTACACATGCTAAGAAACAAAGAATAAGTAAGAAGTTGACAGACTGTTAAAGTTTTTTCATAATTAACAGTTTGTGGGATCATAAACTTCTGTGAAAGATATTTAATGCTTCGGAATGAACAGTCAATTCTTTACTAAATAGCTTATTATTGTGTTTAACTGATAATACAGTAAATACTTGCAGCATCCAGGTGGATTTTTATTGGTTGATGTGCCATTATGGTGGACCAGATAGCGAGTGATTTTCTGTGCAGACTGCTTTTAATCTTGTCATCACTCAATTTAAAGTATTTCCACATGGAACGAGTTCATGCTTGAGTAAGGTCACTGTCTGATTCTAGCCAAGCGGTATTTCACTAATAAGCCTTCATCGAGGACCACATTATATAGCAGATAATTATTATTTACTGGAGAGCAAAGTGGGAGATTTTATAGTAGTGAATTATTACATTGTACACTATGTGTTTTCTGCAAATTATTATGTTTTCTTTTTTGCTGAGTGGTTCTTGTTTAGCTCTGACCTAAGGAATAATTAGCTCTAAACAAAAAAACTACTGATTAATTAGTGATCACTCCACATTTGTTAATCATTTTATTTCACAGATTTTTAAAAGTTTTACGTTCATGATCCATTTCTGTGGACCTGTATTAAGGTATAAACTAAATAAACCAAAAGAAATGTACAAGGACCTCTGAAAACCATTTGTTGGTTCTTAGCAGATTGACATAAAATACCAAATAGAACAATATAATTAAAGAAAGAAAAAGTAAAAAAACATCTGTGTTGGACACAACCAATTTAAAGTCATACAGACACTGAAGAAATAAAAGAAATCTAGGCCCATGCCACTTCGGTAGAAAACAATATTCCTGCCCATTTGGTGTTGAGTCAAGATCATGAGGGCAAACCAGAAGAGAGTGAAGCATTGTGTTTGGAGAAATTAAAGAACTTGAACCTATCTGGTGAATACAGAGGTGGTACCATCAAGGTTTGGACCTATTTTAACCAAGTCTGCTCCACCACAGATATAAAAATGAATTCCCGGAAAATGTCACAACACTCCCCTTGTAATAGAATCTCAAAAGAAACCTGGTCATGCAGCTAGGGAATACCCCTAACCCTAAACCCTAAGCACCCCCCGCAAAAACTAGGCCTTAGATTTATTATCATAATATCACTTTGGCATACATGCATGCAGCTTTCTCAGTGCAGAGTCATGCAAAGAGCTGAAGAAATCTTCTAACTCATTCTGATGAGCAGAGAAGTTAAACTAAATGTGAATCTTCAGCTTGCTTTTAAAAGTAGGTATGGACCCCACAAATCGGACAGAATTTGGTAGGTCATTCCACCATTGGGGAACAACAGGGCAAAAAAATTCTGGCTACTGATTTTGTGCCACATTGTGGTGGAAGCACCAGGCATCTTTCACTGGCTGAGCGTAGCTGTCGAGAGGAAGTATAGCTCTGGATGAAGGAGAGAAGGTAGGCAGGAGCCGTTTGGGTAATTGTTTGGTAAGCCAGAAACAGAGCTTTGAACAACTTGCACATTGCAACTGGAAGCCAGTGCAGATGGATTAGCAGTGGAGTGACATGTGCTCTCTTGGACTGGTTGAAGACCAGACATGCAGCTGCATTCTGGATCATCTGCAGAGGTTTAATTGAGCTCGCAGGGAAACCGAACAGCAAGGAATTACAGTAGTCAAACCATGACATGACCAGAGCCTGAGCCAAGAGCTGTCCTGTATGTTCTGTCAGGTAGGGTCTGATTTTCCTGATGATGAGCAAATAGGCAAAACCGGGAAACTGAGGCAATATGGTTCTTAAAGGTCAGCAGGTTGTCTAACATGACACCAAGATTCCTAGCAGAAGATGTGGCCACAAGGGTAATGGAATCCAACTGTAATGTTTATCTGAGGAGGTAAGAAATGACTGATGGACAGACAATAAGCTTAGTCTTGGAGAGATTTAGCTGAAGGTGGCTATCCTTTATCCATGCAGAGATATCAGAGACATGCTGATATTCACATTGGAATGATAGTATTGTCAGGGGGGAAGGAAAGGAAAAGCTGGGTGTCATCAGCATAGGAGTAGTAGGAAAAGCCATGAGAGCTGATGATTTCACCTAGTGAGGTGGTGTACAGTGAAAAGAGAAGAGGGCCAAGCACCAATCCCTGTGGCACCCCTGTTGCCAGCTCATGTGATCTGGACACTCATCCTTACCATGATACACTGAAAAATCTTCCTGGGAGGTAAGACATGAACCACAAGAGGACAGATCCTGAAATGCCAAGCTTTGAGAGTGTGGAGTGGAGGATGTGGTGGTTAACCGTGTCAAAGGCCAATGACAGGTCAAGCAGTATGAGGATTGAGGATAGACCAGCAGATCCCGTACTGACTCAGTAACTGACAGAAGAGCAGTTTTGGTTGAGTGGCCCTGCCTAAAGCCTGACTAATATGAATCAAAGAGGAGTTTGATGGTAGGTAAATAACTATTGTTCCATAAACATGCTATGTCCTTGCCATGTGGTAATATAAAAAACACTCAGGAACACTACCAGTAAAAACATGAACACATGATAGTCCATGATAGCAGAAGTAATAGTACATCGATTAAGAGAAAACAAAACAATTTTATATATAACCAACGGAGAAATGCATTATGATTTGGGGCAGCAAGTGCGTTAGAACCCGTTGTAGTTACAGACTCACTTGGTAATTGATATTTATACTGTGAACGGTCATGGAGCATCTCCTATATAAGACACCCTTTCTGTTTGCTAGTTTTCTACAACAATGCTGCATCATCCTTGCAGCAATTCTCTTTAAACTTGCAAATTTTAATAGATACTTTAATGGCATAATCAACAGTGACTTTAGAGTGCAGACGTTAGTAAAACTAAAAGATTCATTTAAATACTCTGCTTGCCAAATGTTATACTCTGGAAAGGGAAGCACAAGCAAGAAGAGCAGGTGCAAAGATCACTTTGTCCACACCTTTCAGGCGTTGACCTCCTTATCCTCTTGGATAGTAAATACCAACAGAAATTGTTTTAACACCAAATGAAATTTCCCCCAGTCTCAACGCGATAGCGATATCCCCCTTGAACCCCCCCAAGATGTAAAGAAGAGAATGAAATGGACCGTCTATGTTGAAATCAGGATTAGTGCTGTGCACATACTAGTCCAATTTTAAGATCTTTGTTTCACAGTGTGTTTTTTTTTCTGTTGAAGAAAACAAAATGCGTTGGCTTTCCGGAGCAAAGATGGAGATCAGCCCCTCAGGGTTGTACTTCAGAAACTGGTCTGCTAGTACCAGCTTTGTCATGCAGGAAAACAATGACCTCAACGGCACCTACGAATTGCATAAAAAGATAAGGATGGTGTGCTGAGCATCATGACATGGCCATCTCAGTCACCTGACTTCAAACACAGAGTTTAACAGAGAAAGTGCCGCTAACTATCTTGAAGAACTCACTGCAAGAAATCTAAAAGTAGATATATCCAGATTAACCTGTTTTGTTGCAAAGTTGCAATGTAATGTATGTTAGGTCTTTGTCCGCTATAGTAAGGAATCAACATATGGAATTGATTTGATCTCTGTGATGACTTGCGTTTTTTTACAAGCCTAAGCTATGCTTCAAAACTTAGATATTTTTATGTTTTTAAACTCGTGAATGTTCTGCAAGTGATCATTTTTCTCCTCAATAAGTAAATAACCTATTTTAATATGTCTCCTTTGTTTGAAATCCAATGAACTATTCTCATATTTATGCAGGAAAACACACTACTACAATCTAAATTTTACTCATGGCTTTATTCTCCTCACTCTCTTTTTACTGGTTTCTCACCATCTCTCATTATCTCTGTCTTTCTGTATAATCATTTTTCACATCCTTTCCATCTCTTGCTTTTGATCTCCTCCTAAGAATTTTCTTTCATCTGTGTCTTCTTCCTTTTGCCCCACTCAGAACCTTTGTTGGTTAGGGCCACGGGTATGCGTGGGTAACCCCGATGCCCATGTAAAGGCTGCAGACTCATAGAGCCTCAGTGTCAGTAGATGAAAGCAGAGGGAGATTCTGGGGCTGGCACACATCTCCCTCTGTCCTGCCACCATGGCCTCTTATTTCACAGAGAAAATTAATAACTTTAACAAACATCAATGAGCAAGGGCTTGATGCTTGGTTGGCTTGTCGGCTGGTCTGGTGTGTGTATCTGTGAGCATGTGAGCGTGTGCTGTGCACACATGCTTGGATATGTATGTCTTTCCTTGTATGTTTTTTGACTTATATGTGTGTGTGCACTACCAGTCAAAAGGTTGAATACTCTCCCAAGCACATAGAAACATTTGATTGGTAGTATGTATGTGCTTGACCTGATACCTTACAGTGCACACTGAATACCGAAAATAAGCTGCCAGGAATAGTGTAAGACAGAGAACTTAACATATTGACGAACAGTAACAGAAAAAGATCTTGGTCAGGGATGTCTCAGGCTTCACTTTGGTTTGATTCGATCAGATTGTCATCTGCTTGGAAGCTCTTGGTGTCCTTTCTGGGGCCGACTTAAAGATGAATGGCTCTGGGGAGGGATGGATGGATGGATGGGAACATTTGACCACTTCTGAAGCATTGTCCACAGCCACGCTGAATAGGCAACGGGCCTGCCTGGAGACACGCTGTATTTATGATCTTCAAAGGAAGGATGAGACACACGCATCCTAACACATACCCACAAAATGTTTATAGTTACAGGAAAAGACATGCTTGTGCAAATGTAGGTTCACACAAAGCTGAATATACATTTCCGCTTATTATGTTCAACGCATTAGATTACATTGAATACATTATATCTCCTTGTTTTCTGCAACATCTGTAATAGGACACTGGCCTTGGTAGAGCACTCTATACTTCATGTTAGGTAGCTGACACTTTTGACTGTATTGCATATGACTGACATAGAGGCTAAAACTGTTCATTTTGTGGACATCATCATTTAGGATATCAATGAATGTGTGCCTCATTTAAGATTCCTAGTCTTTTTTAATCATTCTTTTCACAAAAGATGTCTCTTTTGAGGTAAATTCAGTGGCAATATAACCTGACTTCTCGTCCCCTGAAAAAAAAAAAACGTGTCATTTATGCAAAGTGCAAAGTGTTAGATTTAACAACCAAGATAAGTTGTGAGGCTCTCTGAGTGTTTAAGATGATGATAGGTGGATTCTGTAACCTTTGGACAGCACAAGGCAAGGTTGTCTGCTGTCTCCTGTTTCCTGTCTATAAGCCTGGATACTTTTGTTTTTAAAGCCTGACTTCATGCTTCAAAGAAGTTGTTCTTCACTGCAAGGAAATATGAAAGGGATTATGATATTCCCAATGGAGAACGACTTCTGTGGCTTTTTCTACATATATTTAAATGTATTCTTTGCTCATTTGTTTTTGCCAAAAAGCAAAGAGAAATGCCGCAAGTGCAATGCAACGAAAGTTTATCAAAGTCATGACATCTCACAAAGCTGGAAACACTAAAGTCTATGACAAATTTTTTGATTTCATCTAAATGGTTTGCATGTTGCGTGCCAGAACAGTTTGACTTTTCCACAAGTGTCCATAGATGTTCTATTTCAGCCAGACAGTAAACACAGCTATAGATAGTTATTTACTGTCAGTGAATCCCTCTCTTTGCCTTTCTCTGTTCCGTCAAGAGACATGAAAGGCAGCAAAAATATTTTAAGGTGTTTACACACACAAATAATAAAACATAAATTGTGGAAAACCTCAGCTCCGCACAGTTCCATTCATTCAAAGAACCCAGCTTCGAAAAAACAGTGGTGAGACCACTGATTTTCTGCTGGCAAATATTTGAAGAGCTAATTTGGAGAGGCTGAGTTTGCCGGAGTGTGTGTGTGTGTGTGTGTGTGTGTGTGTGTGTGTGTGTGTGTGTGTGTGTGTGTGTGTGTGTGTGTGTGTGTGTGTGTGTGTGTGTGTGTGTGTGTGTGTTTCATCTGTATGCAGCCAGAAACGTAGCCAAGCAAAAGTTATTAAATTTAAGTTGTTACATGGCATGAAGTGATTCATCTTGTTAATTCGTTTGGACAGTTAACTTATTGACTGATGATTGTCGCCATCAGTCAGTCGGTCTTTCATCCCAGGTTCATCCCAGAAATCCATCAGCTATTCAGCCTGCCAAACACCCAAGTAATTACTTATCTTTTCACTGGTAAAATCCCTCATCTGTCACCTAATGGTCAATCAGTGACCCTTAAAAACATTCGCAGCTGGGAGAAAATACTGGAAACATAACATCCTCTGTGAAATGAATTGGCTTAGTTGATTCCTGTTGTTTACAGTGTACCCCTTTTTTGGGATTCGTGTCTGAGCAATTTAGGAAAAACAAAACAACACCATATCTGCATGCAGATATGTCAGGATGGGAACAGACGACAATTACAAACGTGGAGTGGTCAGTATTAAGAAGCAACGCTTCTGTTTGCTGCTTTACTGCCTTCCAGTAGAGTGTGGACCGGACTCTCCAGTGCGCCCTGCGCCCGAGAGGGGCGGGGTGGGTGGCAGAGTGCAGGGACAGAGGGAGCTAGGGAGAGAGGAGGAAGAGGAGGAGGAGAAGGAGGAGGGCAGGACTGGCAGGGTGCGGTCTGAAGTGGCAACAGATCGTTTTGGATCACTAAAATCCCTTCAATTCAACTGAGAAGCTGCAGTTTGTTGCACGCGGAGGGAAAAGGCTTTCAGTCCAGAGAGGGCATCAACCAAAGAGCAGGCGAAAGTGTCTGATGTTGTGACAGTTTCCCAGAGCGAAAGAGATTGGGGGAGAGAAAACCACAACAGTGCAACTTGGATATCAGCAACTGCTCTCTCTCTTTAACTCTCACACCCACCACATCGACTTTGAACCTGTTTGTTTAAATACACGGACTTTACAGCCAGCACACTTACTGTTGATTCTGTGCGTCGGTGGGAGCGGAGTTTCTTAGTTTGGGTCAGCGTTTTGGAGAAACTAAAAACTTTTTGGTGTCCTGATGGTGCTCCGCGCAGCTGAGGACCTGGTGTTTTTTTACCCGAATTTTTCGGACGCGGTGTCGCAACTGTCACGGACAATGGACGCGGAACCAGGGAGGTACTGAAGATATCTCTCTCCCCCAGGGAGAGTCCTCCCTCCCCCCCGGGGCGATGCGGATCTCCCTCTTTTTTCTCACCGCCTCTCTGTGTGCCTTGGTCCTCCTCCTCCTCGCACCTGCCTCGGAGGGCTGCGGGCCGGGTAGGGGATACGGCAAGAGGCGACTCCCGAAGAAGCTCATCCCGCTTGCGTACAAGCAGTTCAGCCCGAACGTTGCCGAGAAGACCCTGGGAGCCAGCGGGAGGCCGGATGGCAAAATAACTCGCAACTCCGAGCGCTTTAAAGAACTGACTCCAAACTACAACACGGACATCATCTTTAAAGATGAGGAGGACACGGGCGCCGACCGGCTCATGACCCAGGTGAGTTGGAGAGAGAGGTGATTACAGGTGCCCATCCAAAGACGCGCAACTATGAGCCGTTATCACACCTTTAAACTTTAAATTTCACCTTTAAATCAACTATTATGCCTATATTGATAAAAACCTAAACTTTATAGTTTATTTTCTTTCATCAGAAGCATCATATTCCACTGATCTGCACGAATTCCGAGCCTCTTCAGACAGGACTGAGCGCACTGTTGCCTCCAATTGTCTGCTGAATGTTTGCTGTCAGTTAAATGTTTAAACCAAAGTGATTGATTTCACTGACCCTTCGTTTCACCTCTGGATTTTGCTACCTGACATACTTAACTGCTCCTACCGCCTTGAAGTGTTGCTTTTAGTCTCTAAGTGATCTCAATCTTCAGTATTCTTACTGCGGTGCATAAAATCCCTCTCTTTCGGGTTAATACTGGCTACGCTGGAAGGTTCAACATTTAAAAAAATAAACATATACATATGCTTTAAAATCCATATTTCATATCACATTGTTGAGGAGGAACATCGATCAAATGGAGGATGTGGCTCCTTTACGCACAGGCTCAGTACGCATCTTTGCTTAATTAGGAGTTGCATGAAACATGTTGTACTCAAGTCCTTTGACTGTAAGAAGCTCATTTATTTAGTTACAAGTTTCAGTTTTAAGAATGTATGGCTTCAAATCGTTGCATTCTGATATACGTCTGCACCTAAGAGCGGCATATTGACCTCCAGACTCATCCAAGTATCTGACAGAAAGCCAAATCACCCCAAGCAACCTTTGAGCACTCACCTGACACGAAAAATAATAAATAGTCACAGTTGTGACTGTTTTGTATAACTGTATGTCCTCAGTCACGTGTGTTTAAGTGTCGCTCTCTTGCTTCTGTAGTTTCTGCGTTTCTGTCTTTCTCCTTATCTGTCTGATTCTTGTTTTAATTACCCGTCACCGTCTGCACGAAATGACACAGAATTTCACAGTCAACTTTTCACACCAGACTGTAGCCAATTTTTTTTTTTTTTTTATTATTATATGTCTCTATGTCTCTAACAGCTTTCCTCGGTTCGATATCTCTCCCTCTGTTTGTTTCATTTTATTAGCGCTGTAAAGACAAGTTAAACTCTCTGGCCATTTCCGTGATGAACATGTGGCCTGGTGTGAAGCTGAGGGTGACAGAGGGCTGGGATGAGGACGGCCATCATTCAGAGGACTCCCTGCACTACGAGGGGCGAGCTGTCGACATCACCACGTCAGACAGGTGGGCGTGGCGACGCTATTGCGTCAGGTCGCGTAAATAGGCCGAGCAACATGTAAGCCGTCTGCTGCGGGTCAGTTGTGTCGGTCAATGCATTTATCAGTGATGTCAGGAGTCAAGCAATCCCAAGGCAAACCACGTTTTCAAACTTAAGAATGAGACCAAATTCCTCTTGATGAATGTCTTTCAAGAGCCTTCAAAAGAGTAATTGTCAAGTTAATAATATGTGTAAGCCAATTCTAGCTGAGCACCTGAAAGTAAGAAATACTGTCCTCCTCCTCACAGGGATAGGAATAAGTATGCCATGTTGGCCCGCTTGGCTGTTGAAGCTGGATTTGACTGGGTTTACTACGAGTCCAAAGCCCACATTCACTGTAGTGTCAAGTCAGGTAAGAGACTGATAAATCCCCATGTATTTGTACTTTTTTTGCATTTGTGTCCAGTTGTCTTTCCTTTTAATGAAACTGATGCTCAGATGCTTTGTGTTGTGACTCAAAAACGGTCGCGCTTCCCTCATCATCAGTCTGTGAATGTGTTTGTGTGCCTATGGCCTATAGGGACCCAATCAAAACATGGTGTGCACCTGCGCTCTCTTGCTCATCCAGCCTCCCTTCTCGGTTTTATCTCATTACAGCATCATCAGTCCCTCAGATTATACCCAGATAGCAGACACATTTGTGCCTGAGCTGGGCTGCCTCTGGCACTTATGGCTCTGTTACGGCGCTGGCAAGTGCTGTGTGGGTCAGACTTGTCTCAAAGTTTATAAACTGTTCCAAACGTGAATTTGTCATGTGTCCTGTGAGCTAGTTTTGACGTGGGATACTTCAGGTGTCGTGAAGGTCAAGGATGAAAATAAATGTTTAATAATTGGGCTGTGTCTGATGAATGTGTGGCTGATTTTAGGCATCCACACTCACCTTGTGTCGATGCCATCAATCAGGGGATCAAGCAACACTTAAACGAGTTAATATAAGTTTATTTATAATGATCTACTTTATTTGTAATCTCAGGTCTAACTTTTTGTTTGTATTTCATAGACTAGGATGTTAACTTTTCCCAAATTCATTGCTAACATGAAGTTACATCTCCCAACGGTCCTTATCAGATGCAATATTTTTTGAAAACAATTGCTGAGAACATTCAATCACCAGCTACTCTAACTTTTGAGACATTTTAGAAATTCATTTATCCATGTCTGGTACCACCAGTTATTTGATGCCAAACTACATTCTAGCAGTTCGCCGAGGTTAGTAGGTTGTGAGATGATTAACTCTCTCTTTGTTTTCGCTGTGGCTTTTTCTTCAGTAGGTTTCTCTCAGATATGTTATCTGACTCTTATCACAGCCCTCCTTTTCTGCAGTCTTCAGGCTAACAGGCACACACACCTTGGACAAATATTTGGCTGCTTTAAGAGAATCTTAAGACTGCCCTTAAGACAACCCTCTTGCAGAAAGCACACACATTTATACTGCTGGATTTCTTATTTCAGTCTGATTCTATTCTATTCAAGCTCACTGCAGCACCTCAGACCTGATGGAACAACCAAGAGTTTCATGTGACTCAGTTTAAATCTCAAACTCTGCTGTAAGACAAACAGTATCTGGAAGCAGGTCTGAGTCTGTGTGCTTTTCTGTCTTCCTGATCCCAGGCGGTGTTCTGACTTGGTGATACAATCAGCTGGTTATCCATTAGCTTTCACCGACTACCCCTTCTTGCCACCTCATCTCAGTGCAACTTAAAGGCACACTCAAGCGATTCAGGCACGCTCAAGCGAGATGAGTGGGGCAGCTCTCGCAAGTGTGGCAGCAGAAGTGAACCTGGGTCACCCAAAAGAAAATAAATATAAATAATTCTCCTTGTTTGCTGATGTCATACTGATGTTACGATGCAAATTTTGGTTTGATAAAAACAGTGGTGAAGCCAGACTGATCTATGGTGTGGGAAAACATGATATTCAAAATATTGAAGAAAACAAAGGGCTTTTTTAAACCTTTTCTTTATAAGCACATTCAAAGCATCTTAATAGGCTCCAGTTACTATCTACTTGTCATCACACCAGATAAGAAATAGTGGAAGCAATAGTTAGATAAATGTGGTTAACAGGTAATTGATTCACAGCTGCTAATGGTAAAAAAACAAACAAAAAAAAAAGAACAAAAAGAAAACAAAACCAATATTTTTCAAAAGCATATTTCTGGGTGTATTTGACTTATATTCACAAGGAGAACGCCTAAAGCAAACAGACGACACATAGTTCCAACCTTAGTAATATTTCATGCATTTGTTAACAATTCATGACTGATCCACCGCGATAAAGTTGTGCTTTAGTCTGTGTCAAAGTCTCACCTGCTTTATAGATCACTCAGTGACTGTGCAGGTGCAGTCACCATAAAAGGCTACAAGCCGCTCTGCTGTTGCTCAATTCCTAGGAGGAATTCCAGACGCATTTTGCTTCCTCCTTACGCTTTGTCTCGTCATCCTTGTCTCTGCCTCAAAACAAACTGTGCTGTATAAAATTAAGACTTCACAGACTCAAATCAAATGAGATAATCTTGTTTCTTCTCCTTTCACTCCTACAGACCACTCTGTGGCAGCCAAAACGGGTGGTTGTTTCCCCGGTGATGCTCAGGTTATCCTTGAAGGTGGTGGTACCAAACAGATGCGCCACCTTCTCCCAGGCGATCGCGTCTTGGCTTCCTCTGCAACGGGCAGCCACGCCCCGCTTCTCTACAGCCCGGTTGTATCATTTCTGGACCGCCAGCCCGACATTGCAAAGACCTTCTACATTATTGGGACAGATGCAGGACATAATATTACACTCACTGCTGCTCACCTGATTTTTGCCACAGACTGTTCTGGTCAACCAAGCGAGTTTGGGTGGGAAGAAACATCTCAAGAGACACAAGGGGAGGGCAGGCCGAGCCATGGCGCGCCCCTGAGGACAGTTTTTGCTAGTGACGTCCAGCCAGGACAGTGCGTGTTTACATCAGCTGGGGAAGCCAAGTGGCATCCAAGACGTTCAGTTGTGACCTTTGTGGAGGAGCAGCGGGCCACTGGGTTATATGCCCCGCTCACCCAACATGGGTCTATAGTGGTGAACGGTGTGCTGGCATCCTGCTACGCTTCTGTGGACAGCCATGAACTGTCTCACTGGGCCTTGGCCCCACTAAGATTCTTCTACAGCATTTTAGGGCCTTCACAAGCCCAGAGCGATGGGCTGCACTGGTACCCTCGACTTCTACAGACACTCGGGAAAATACTGCTGGACACTGGGCACTTCCACCCCTGGGGTATTGAACAATGACACAGATAGGAACCACAGAGATGTTTCTCATACTGATGACTTCTTTCAGTTACCTTTATTCAGGGACGTAAAACAACAGAGCACAACTGTCTTTCTATTTAAGAAGACAGCAACTGAGAGACAACCGATGATAACTGATTTTAATGGATAAATATATTTAGTACTATCTTTACTTGCCTTTATTTGCTGTACTTCAAGAGATGTTTTTTCATTTATATTTTTGCAACAGGTAAAAAGAACAAAAAAAGAAAAAAAAAGGAGAAAAAAAACAGTAACAGAAAATCTGGCCCAGTTCTATGAGTGTACCAGAATTCTGAAACTCTATTTTGATATTTCTGTTTATCTTTCTTCACACTCCATGGATCTAAAACAAGAAGTAAGATCCAAAGCAACAGGTTGTTAAGTGAGACGGCCAGGCTATATCATTCCATCCATCCATTATCTAAATACCCGCTTGTTCCTATTCAGGGTAACGGGGGTCTGCTGGAGCCCATCCCAGGTCTCTTCAGGCGTACACTGAATCACAGGGGAGAACATGCAAAGTCCACAGAGAAAGGCCCCTGCCAGGATTGGAAACAGAAACCTTCTTGCTGCAAGGCAGCAGTCCTAACCACCAATTTACTATGCTGTCAGCTCCATTGCTCCTTTCTCCTATTGCTTATGTAACCTGCAGCCATTTATGTTTCCTGGAGGCAGCACATGATTTCACATTGTGTTATGCTGAAAAGAGATGATCGAGGGGAACACAGACGGAGGAAAGTAATCACTGGGCATGGTTTTGTGAAGATTTATTCACAGAAAGTATTCATACAGTAAAGCCATTTATCCAAAGGAATCAAAGGTTTACTTTCAGAATCATCACTGCTCTAGTCACTGTTTTTTTTAATCCGCTTTATAAGCCATATACTGTATATTAATTGGACATTTTTTAAAGTCCATTTGGATGCAGTGCAGTGCTGGTGTTGCACTGCAATCTTGCATCTGTAAAAGGGTTTTTTAACATTTGTGTTGCAGGGAATGAAGAATAATAAGATCCAGTTTTTGTGCTACACAGTGTATACTTTCTAAGATTTTTGATTTCTGATACAAAGTCGATGCATGGGGCTTTAAGGACCACCTCATTTCCTGATCTGTTTTAAATCTACTGTCTCCTTTCATACAACTTGTTTTAAGCTGTTTTTTCATTTTATTTTATCAGGTGTTTTATTTTTAAAAAGTTTCTATTTCTTTCTACATTGTTTGGCTGTCAGTTTTCATGTTATTTGTAAGACTCAGGCTGTATTCAACTACTGTATTAAGTATCATCTATTCATCATATTAAGTAGATTTGATTGCTCTCCTTTTAATGGTCTCCTTTAATGTTTTCCATCTATTTCCCCAGATTAAAGACCCACAAAGGAGTGATGAATCTGACCATTAGTACTAACAACATGGGAAATACTTATGCAGTTTTTCTAGCTGGCTGAATAGAAGTTGACAGACATCTAAAATGTTTTTCATGGTCCCAAACATCCCCAGAGTGTACTCTTGTTGAGTATGCTTTGTGAACACTCACACGTTGCATTTATGTATGAACTCCAAGAATTATTCTTCATGTCTGCTCAAAGATTTGTCAAATATGTATATTAAGCTATTGTTGGAGAGATTATTTAAAGATCTATTTTTAGAAAAATGGTGTATATGTGTTGTTATTATTATTATTATTATTATTATTATTTTGCCAACTCTGTTAATAAAAATGTGTATTTGAAATATAAAGTTTTTGTTTTTCAACCAACAACTTCTTGTGCATTTGTAATGGCAACAAATTTAAGACAG
Organism: Xenentodon cancila; assembly: GCA_014839995.1. Lineage (NCBI taxonomy): Eukaryota > Metazoa > Chordata > Actinopteri > Beloniformes > Belonidae > Xenentodon > Xenentodon cancila. Next base: position 9,397,440 of record CM026200.1, read on the forward strand.
ACTACAAGCCAAATCAGACATCATTTACACAGTAAAGTCAGATTTAGAAATGCTCTTTTTAGGTTTAAGTCTCATGCCAATCAAGACTGAACACTTGATGGTCTCACTGAGAAGTGATGAGTAACTGTTGACAAGGATAAGAAAGGATAGCTGTGGTTACTGGGTGGGCTGCTGGTTGGTTTCAGTACCACGGACAGCTGCAAAGTTCCTCTTTCCTGCTCTTGATGAGGGAGGATTTTTCTTTTTCCAAAGTGGAAAGTTAGTGCTTGAGTGCAGTGCACCCTGCTGGATATCCCTGAATTTGCAATGAATATAGTTTAAAAATTGTTAAAACAATTTAGGAAACAATTTTTCTAAATCCTCCCTACTGAACAAATTCCCATAAAGTGTGAAAACCAAGACATTGTTTTTATTGTGCATTTGTTCACACAGTGTCCTTCTCCTTGTTTACAAAGAGGATAAAAAAAAAAATCAGAGCAGACTACAAGTGAAAAGTAGAGTCTAGTAATCTTTATTATTATCGGTCAGTTAGGTACAGGAAAAAACGTGTTTTTCTTTTTTTTTCCATATCTTATAGCTCACTGCAGGAGACTGATCCATAAAGACGGATATAGAACCAGACCCAGGTAAAACACTCCTTTTTATACACAAAATTTGAAAACAAAATGTGAGAGTGATTAGTTTCCCAAAAATGTGCAGGTGTGTATTCTCACATATGAGCCTTTTTTTTCTTTTTTAAATACACATGAAAAAATAAATAAATAAATAAATAAATAATGCACATCCAAAGTGGCTAAAATACGGAAACTCATTAGAAAATATGTGCGCCTGAGTCTGGTGGCTTTAGTTGTATCTCTATGACTCCTGTCTCCCTGTAGTTAAGTCTGTTTGGACCACGATACCTAGCTACACTTTGAGGCAAGGCAGATGAAAAAACGGTGGTTATAACCAGGACAAATTTGAGACAGACTGGTGGAAAAAACAAATACTCAAGACATCTTTTTTACTGAGATTGAACAAAAGAATCTATGAGAATTTAAAAAAAAAAAAAAGAAAAAAAAGATGTTTGCAACTGCCTCAAAAGTGATCCAAGTATCACTGTCTTAAATTAAGGGTCTTCACACAACAACACATGGGAAGTCAGCATGCTCACAGTAACTCACATACAGATATGAATGTCTTCAATAGAATATGCATCTGTCATCACAGCTTGGCAAAATTACACTTATACACAACAAATGCACAATAACACCTGGAACCATAATACCAGCCAGTGGAAAAAGACCTTATATGTTTGCGCTGCTTCTGTCCTGTCAGAAAAACCTCCTGTGAAATGGACGACGCCTCCAGTGTCCCCTACTACATAGTGGGGATGGTGTCGTCGCATAACAATAATAGATAAAGATTTATATTTCTTAAACAACTTTTAAACACACACATACGAACACACACATACATTTTCTTTCACACTTATTACACCTCCATAACGTAATGAGAATTGTGAATAGTGACTGAATGTATGACTGGATTAGTTTTAACTACCTACGTTGAGATCAGTAAATCTCACTGAAGTAAAAAATACTCCATAACATCCTCAGTTGGCAATTAGGTCGACATAGTTACATTAGGCTATACGTAATCATTGCTTGGCAGCATACAAAAATAAAAGAAGTTGCTCTGGTGCATATTCTGAATTATCTGCATTAGAGTTTAGTAGTCTCTATACAAATGGAGGGACACATCTTTTTTTTTCTTTTCTTAATGATGGAGGCTGGCTCAGTTATATATTTGATTAGTGTTAATTTGTTAACTATTATACTACCAGTAGCAGCTTCTTAGTGATGTTGGCAAGCTTTGTTGCAAGCCTGACTAATGCATATTTGAAATCCCTTGAGGAAAAATACCATTTTTATACAACTCCATATGAATAAAAGGAATTAGAAACCAACTTTAAAAAATAATTTAATGGCTATTCTTTGTTTCTTTTCTTTAATTGTGTCAAACTTTGATACAAGACATTTTCATTTTGAATTCTTGTTTTCAATTTGATTTTTGCTGCTGTCTGAGGCATCTTAGCGTCAGTAGAACTCATGTAATAGGTGCGTTCGTCCACATCTGCCATATGTTAGCTTCACAGCATAATCGTTTAAGTAATTCTTGTTCAAACATGACTTAGGTAATTATGCTATGAGGCTAACGATATGTGGTAATGTCACAATAAAAGTGGAAAAGTTTGGAGGCTTTAGCACTTAACTTTGCCTGTTTTAAGCAGTCCACATGTATTTAATATTTAAGCCAAACCACATGGTTCTACTTTTGTTGTACCTCTTAACAAAACCATGTTTTTATTTATATTAAAGCCTACTTGTTTTACATTTACTGTATATGCCTAACCCTAACCAACTGAGTGAAAAAAACTGAAAGGTTCTGGTACAACATTGGATTGGATGAAACTCTACGTTCACAACCTTCCTTCCTCTCCTTCCTTTTATGTATTAAATAGGTATAGTATGATTTTTACTAGGCAGATATAGGTATGTAACATATCAAGAACCCAGAAAGTCAAGAAATTTTGCTAGTTTTCAACTTTTATTTTGAAACTGCTGCCCTTTCTACTGTGGACCAACATATCTATTTCACATTCAGCACTGAATGGCCAGTTAACCGCAGATGGCAGTTTGGTTTGGTTTGGTTGGTATGGTTTGGTTTTTAACGATAGGATCATTCTACTTTTGCCACCACAGACTCTAAACTAATACCACAACCAGGTATTCATTTTCCACAGGTAAACAATTAAAGTAGGGGTATAATGTGAAGCATGATCACCAATAAACCCAATCCATAACTCATTAAACATGACTGCTTGGCTCAATAGGTTTGAGTACCTTTTTTATAATGGTGTTCTAGGTTTTTTTCGTTGTTGTTATTTTGGGGGGGTTCTTTTTCTTTTGCAGTTTTACAAAGGTGAGTTTGCAGGCTAGAACATGGCTTGACTTTTTCAGTGTTTCACTCTGCTTGGTGAATGTTCATTTAATAGTGAAGAGTACAGTCAGTGATTTATTTTGTTCATTTTTTTTCAAGCAGATAGACCTACTTCTCTCTTCTATAAAACAGTTTTAGGGCTTAGATGTATGGAAGGGTTCTCTGCTACTCTTGATGTCACCTTTAGAGTTTTACACTTTTCTCCATCGTCAATTCCAGCTGAACATATCTCATCCCTTTTAAGATGAGACATGATTCCTATAATACAATGTCAGTTGTAGCCGTTATATCAGTGCTGTGTCTAATCCTACAAGCCCAGGACTGTTTAATCAATTCCTCAAGTTTTGCACCAAAGCAATTTCAGCAGAAAATGGGCCTTTTTAATGGCTACATCTGTCATTGACCGATATTTGCAGAAATCTGTGGAAATACTAGGATCCACGGTGTAGCAGACCTTAGAAATGCATGGTTTTCCTCCAGGGCTGTGAAAGCTCTGCTTCTATGGCCGAAGTCCTAGTAAAGATTCAGGATTGGTTGAGAGAAGGAAAAGAGGACAAAGGCAAGAAAAAGAAACAACGAAGGAAGAAGTCCTTTTTTGTTTTTTACAGCCTCTGGGTGAAGTTTTCAGGAAATACTCCTTTAGCTGACTTTTCTTTGTTTTGCTGCCAGTCCCCCTCTTTCATCCCCATCAGCCAGCCTTCATCCTGGAAATACACACGTGTGAAAAGTTGCACAAACGTCTCCAGTGCAGCACATACAGTAATTACATGTGTTTGTTGTGTGCTTATGTTTGAGTGTGTGTACCTGTTCGTCAGGGTTGTCAAAGGGGATTACTAGCACCACCTCACCAGTTTTCATCTCCAGTTCATCTGTGTCGTTGGCAGCATAATCATGCATCACTTGGACCTTTATAACATAAAATCTTACATGAATAATCTCTACATATATAGTAAATCTTTTACAGATGCTAACCACTACTAATATCTTTATGTTTTCATCTCAGCTTGCTGTTTTACCTTGAACATGAAGCCAGGGGGCATTTCTGCTGTTTCTGATGAATCCTCTGTGGCCTGAGCTGCTTCTGTAGGTGTCTTCAAGTATTATAGAAAAAGAAGGTAGAATTTACTAGAACTGTGTTCAGTCCTGCAACTCAAATTTTAAAACCACATAACTGGGCTCTTTAAATCTTATTTTTGTCATGTCTGGAAAGAACATTCAAATTTCATTTCAATTAGTGTGTTGTATCTTCAAAATAAGTAAATCTTATTTTAAAGCATGCTTTGTGGCAGATAACTTATACCCTTGAGTTAGTTAGGACTCACCTACAGAACAATAAAACAAAAAACTCAACAACAGATGGACTGAGGATCCATGTGAATACTCTTTCGAAGACAATATTGAGCTGTAGTAGAACTAATTTACTCATGTAGAACAGTTATTCTAACTCACATAACCCTCTAAGCTCATGCTGCAGAAAGAAAAAAAAAACATGAAAAAAAATTCATCTTTATGGGTCGGTCTGACTCTACGAGAACAACTTAGCTTTGTTCCTTAAGATCATCATTTATGTTATTCATGGACTTAATCAGCAATGGAGTATCTTCAATCGGCGGCTACTTCAAATCCCCTAACATGTTTAATAACATGACAATAATAAACAGTATATTTGTTGCTGCATATTACTGCGGCTCATCTTGCACTTACCTCCTCTGCCACTGCTTCTTCTGCTGCAGGCGCAGCAGCTGCAGCTGCTGGAGACTCACCCTGAAAGCAGAAAGCCAGAAAAAAACAGCAAAGATTAGAGTGAAAGACTGTGAATGATGATTTATGAAAGAGGAGTGGAAAACAGAAGACACAGACAGAAAAGACAGACAGGAAGACAAAGCAAAAAACCTAAACAGCAAGCTTAGGATAAGACAGGTACTGTAAGTTAAGTACTTACAGTACCCTGTACTTAACTACTGTTAAGTAGACAATATTTGATCATGTAAAGTTGTTCTGAAGATAAAGCGTTGCACAGGTTAGTATGCACATAACTTTGTGGTTAGCAGTAGCAGATATTAACTGAGCTCACTGAGAAGCAGATGATTCTTTTCTTTTCCTGTCAGCTTGCCTTCTTCACCAGACTCGATGCATCCTTGTGTCTGGTCCAGATGCATCCTAAATCTTTCCTTCTCAAAATGTCTTTTTCACTTTTCACAAATTATTTTTATCTTGCTTCTGTGCAGTAACCCATGCTCAAACCTCCATTTCAAGAAGTGATGCATCCACTATTCTCATCCAGATGCATCCCTCCGTTTTTCAGTCCTTGGTTACCTGACCCTCTTCATTATCCAGCACAGCAGCAGCTGGGGTTGTGTCCTCCTCAGGTACATCGGTCGGAGCTTCATCAGTGGCTGTTACGTCCGCGGCAGGCTCCTCTGCTGCTTGCTGGTCTCTGTCATCAGTCCAGCTCTCCTGAGCTTCAGCCACTGGGTCGTAATAAGCACTCTCGGTTCCATCATCCCCCCATCCTTCCTGGGCCACGGCCTCAGGTACCACGGCCTCAGGTACCACGGCCTCAGGTTCATCGAGAACTGGCTGGGTCCCGTCATCCTCCCAGCTCTCTGTGGCAGCTGCTATGGGGTCATAGCGGATGGGCTGTGTACCATCATCGCCCCAGGCCTCGGTAGCAGCAGCAACTGGGTCATAGTGCTCCTTTGTTTCTTTCTCCTCGGCACCACCATCCTCAGACTGAAGGGCAAGGGTCAGGTTTTAAGCAGTCAGAAGTCAAAATATTTTTACCTTATGGGTATTATAAGGATTTCATAATTAAAATGTATAACTGAGTAGTAAAGGGCAAAAAAGGGGGTATAAGAAATTAGAGGAAAAAAATTGAATTGGTAATGACTTAAATGACTAATATATTATAGGCGCTAACAGGAAAATAAATAATATTTTAAAGTCTGGTTGGGTTGTATTGTAGAGGCAGTTTACAACACAGCACCATGTTAAGGTCCACAGCAAAATAATAGCAACAGGGTAGGTAGGATATTAATGTGTGTTGAAGCAAAACTAAATGGGATCATAAGGATTTCAAAAAAAGTTGGCACACTGTGGAAAATGTCAATAAAAACACTACATAATACATAATAATTTGGACTCAGCATCTTAAAATGGTGCAAAGGCAACGTATCAAACACTCAAAACTAGAAATCGGGTTTTACACATTTCCTATTTGATTCCAAAAGTACGGCTGAAGGCTTTTTGAGAACAACTGGTAAAGCATCTCACATCTCATCAAGTGAATTACCAGCTGGAATTTAGCATGAGTGAGGATAAAAGCATCTATAAGAGGTAAGGACGGGGACTTTATCCACTGACGGGTCCATGGCATTCCTGACAAGCTCGGGGCTCACAATAATCCTTGGTCTGTTGTTTTGTTTTTTTGCCTTGCAGCTCACATTGTCGTCTTTTCCTTTTTCTAGATGCCTGGCTGCTTCACCCAGCTTTCCTGTGCACCACACCTGCTCGCACCTGTTTCCCAAGCAGCATTTAAACTCGCCGCTCTCACTGGCTCGCTTGCTGGAATGTTATTCTTCCTAGGCTCAATCTCTCCTGCGTCTGCCCCAGAACTGGTGACGGTTCTAAGAATAAAACTCCTTGGGCACCTCTTCAATGTTGACATCTGGGACTTGACAGCATTTTTGTTACAAGCAGAACTAAGCCCTGAATAGGATGAGGTGGGTATAGAAAATGGACGGCTAGAATTAAATATTTAAAAGTGAATAATGAATAGTCTCAGTCATTACAGCTTAAAATAGTCAGGATTCAATCATTTCTGCATCAACATGTGCAGTTTAAACTCTTAAAACAACACAGAGCTCTGGTGTAAGGGGGGATATTGATGCACATCAGCGGAGGCACGATTAAGTGCAACAACATTTACAGGTTCTGGAGCAACACATCTATCATGGAAGAACATGCTGAGTTTAAGTTTTTCTTCTTTTTTCTTTTATTTATATTTCAGCTCTCAAACTCTTAAAAGCGAGAAACAAGGTCACTACACTTTCTTGTCTTTTCCTTCTCAAAGACATTTGAGTAGAGTCAGAGCAGACGCTCAGGTCTTCAAACACCTTCCACCACGACACACATAAGACATCACCTGACGCGCCAGGGAAAAGGAGATCCAGTTCCTTTGTTTGAAGATTCTTAGTTTCATGACCTGGACGTGTCATGTCAGGGATGGTGTTGCCCTTTTTCAGCAAGATAATGCCAAACCACATTATGCACACTTTATAACAGGAAGTGGTAAAGGAAAGGGCTAAACTGGGATTTTCAAGTCATTCAAGTCCGTCTGAAGCCCAAATGTTTAGAGGACTTGTAATTTGTCTCGGACTTGGGCACAGCTGACGTGGACTTCTAAATTAGAATAAACTTGATTGATTTCACTGTAAGTCACTTTTGTCACTTTCTTAATGTGTTTAAGAGCTAACAGCTAATTGATTTGGACTGGACTCGACTCGGATCAACTGGAGACTTGACCAGGACTGGACTTTTCTTTTCTTTTCTTTCTTTTATTTGACTTGGACTTGCCTCAGACTCAACACTGGGACTACAAACTTAAAGTTTGGTGACTTGATAACAACACTGGCTATTGGTCTAAACACTGTTTCTTAGAGTTATTTAAAGAGGATGTGAAGTAAATATGACTTGTCAAAACTTTTATAAAATACACCGCTGGAATCAAATATAAAATGAGAGATTTGTTTTTTCCAATTTCAGTATATGAAATACTCGTAATATTCTTTCCTTTCAGTGGAATAAGTTATTGAATTATTTGTGAAGTAGAGCTCTTGTTTCACACAGCTTTCCAACTTTCTTGAAGACATGATTGTTTTATAGCAATTAAGAAATTTAAAATTGAATGCTTAAAAATATTGAGCAAAGCTTAAGGCAAGGTTAATACTTGAAATACTTGGGATCTGAACATGGATATGTTCGTTAGGGAGATGACTTGAAGAATTATGTCTGTGAGAAGTATTTTAGGAAGAACTTAATCAGTTCTGCCGAGTACAAACAAGGTTAATAAAGTTGCATTAAGTAGGAGCAGAAAATGTTAGTGTCACTATTATAATCAGCTTAAGACCCAAGATTAACGACGCAGAAGTATTAACCATTACCAAAAACGTCCAGATAAAAGATGGAAGATTATAAGGAAGGGTGGCAGCAGAGGGGAGAAACGCAAAAAACACTTTTCCATCAGAAGACAGGAGTTGAATCTTCTGAGTGTAGTTAGTAAGCATGATTTACAATCCCAACGCCATTCAGATGGAGAAGGAGGGAGCCTTTGTAAGAGCAGAAGTGTCATTCCTTTCTGGGCCAACATTGCTTTATCTCAAGCTCTGATATACCAGAACCCCATGATGGCGAGACACGTCTCTCTTACAGTGGTGAGGATGAACACAGGGGTTAGTTAATGGTCGGAAGACCGAGGCTTAGTGAAGTTGCCCTCTGGCATTTGTCAGCATTTGTTACCAGTCACAATTCGAGACAACAATCCACGGAAAACATGACCAACTTCACTCAACTTCTGTAACAAAACAGATCCATGTGTGTCACATGTGAACATGAAGATCACAAGTAAGGGTTATGTGTTCTGTCAGTGTAACATGTGAACACATGTGAATGTGAGGGGAACCGGAAAACGCAAAAGGACAATTCAGTTATAAATTGTTTCACACCAGAGAGATTCACAAATGTACACTTTTGTTATTTCCATGGAAGTAATACGTCTCTTACAGTCGATCCTGAATGGATTTCAGTTCCACACTTTGCTTTATATGATTCATATAGTGTAAAGATGTCATATAAACAGCAAATATGTGTAATTTGAGACACTATTTCCATGTTTAATGGTGGAAAACGTCAATGTAGAACTGAATTATTGCAAGCTCGTTCCCAACGTCCATTTATGTTGTACAATATTATTTCCAGTGTTATGTTATCACATTAAACACTGCAGACAAAGACAACACATAAACAGATTTGGAACAGACAAGTGAAAGAGATTTTTACAGGGAAAAAAAAGCCGTTACAAAGGACGCGTAATGAGCGCGATGCTTCTGCAATGCCGACAAATGTGGACAATGTAAATGAAGTCATGGCTAGTAAGACTACGAATTAAAATATACTGATAAAAATGGGAAGCATTATGATAAATATATATTTTTCTAATTACTTTGAGACGTTTTTGGCACAAGAGTGACATGCTTACCCATGAATCCCAGTTTGCAGGCTGATGAGAAGAAAACAAAACAATAATAGGATAAGAAGAGCAGAATTATTTATAAAATTTTTGCTTTTGCATTCAGTAAGAAACTGCAGGCCTCATGCTCTAAACCTAGAAGCCCATACAAGGAGATCTGCAGAGTAGAAGCACCATCTGGTGAGATTTGAAGTGTGAAGTCATGTACGCTCAGTAACGAGATCCTTGAATTAAGACCGCACTTGTCAATCATCTGGTTGAATGCGGTTTGTGACAGATGCAAAACTGTTGATATCTGTATCTATACCTTTTAAACTCTCATCCAGCTCAAATCAAACCCTTGATTTTGATAAGATAACAGCTAGGGACAAAAAGAGTAAAGAGTAAGCATTTATAAAAGACTATAAAAGATGTGTAGTTGGAAGTGCATTTTTCTTTCTGCAGCAGCACAGTCGTGTAACATAATTGACACCAAATGAGTGAATTTTGGAGGATCAAAAAGCTTAATACGTGTCTGTAGTTTGTAGAAAACAAAATGGTTTGTTTTTTCTTCTGATAAATAGGTCACGTAAGTTGATTTAAAGCTGTTATTTTTAAAAATCAATACTGCTCTCAGCAGCAAAGGAAACAGTTTTCACTGTGAGAAAGAGGGAAACTAAACTATGCAATATAAATGTTGTATGACCAAAAGGAAAATGATAAACTACTCCATAATGCGCTTAAAAAAAGGAATTTTCTCCCTCTTATTTTAAATAAATATTTTTGATTCATTGTTAACATAGTGTAAGTCCATGAAATGTAAAAGTGTGCTTGGGAAAAATACTTTAACAAGCTTTTATAAAAACTGTATGTAAATGTTTTCCCAGTAATTTTCTTTTACGTTACCCAACTGTATGCTATTATTTTTCTAACTCTGAAGAAAAAGAAAGAGGAGCAGAGCAGGACTGCAGTCTAAAGTTCATGCCAAGAGTGATCTGTGAATAAAGTGCCAAAGCGGGAAGAAGTGAACTCTAGAGACAGGTTTCTACAGGTCATCATGCCATCATCCACCTCCAGTTCGGAGGTTTGGAAAAGAAGCAGTGCAGGCAACACCTCAGAATAACCAGCACTTACCAGGCGATTTCATGTTGTATCCAGACTTAGTTAATTTCAACATATTTAAAGTCAACAGATACACATGAAGCAGCAGATGCCACAACATGCTATAGTTGTTTTTTTTATTTTTATTTTTTGTTTGTTTTTAAACTTAAGTTTGACATTTGATAATTTGACCAACACCTTTGACTCAAAGAGGTCATGTCGTTAACCAAGCAAGTTCACCTTCTTTTGGACTTAAATATCATGAAATGAACTTAAAAGGTACACAAATAGAACATGAAATCTCTCGGGAAGACTTAGGTATCAAACGGTAAAGGGTCTCTAATGCCCATGCCATGAATCGTCCACCTGAGTGACCGTGGAGGGTTTGGCAGCTGCACTGAAAGTGTCCAGGTCCATATCCAACAGGCTGCTGACTGCAGGACTGTCAAACTGGCAACAACAGGAACAGGAGTGCTCATTTGCTAACTGGGTTCGACAGTAGAACCAATAGAATAGAATAGAATAGAATAGAATAGAATAGAATAGAATAGAATAGAATAGAATAGAATAGAATAGAATAGAATAGAATAGAATAGAATAGAATAGAAGGAGGTGGGTCAGGCCAGAAGGCTTGAACGGTCTGACCTGAAGATAGAGGGCTGTTTCACAGTTGTTCAACAGCAGCTGCTCACAAACCTCTGTAGGGGAGGTGACACTGATATCAGGAGTCGCTGCAGCATCAAACAGGTTGATGATGTTCTCTGTTTTTAACTCCTTAGATGGGGTGACCTTTGGTGGAGGAGGCACTGCTGGTTTTAACTAGAAGGCAGAAAAAAAAAAGACAGTCACGAAGCTGTGCTGTGAGCGGGACGAATAATATATCTCACTTTTATGTTTGTCGGAACTTTACAACTGTCTGCAGGCATATACTGTTCCTTTAAGAACAATGACAGCTGATGTAAATACAGCATTCTCTTTGTGTAAATAATTACATGGCAAACCTTCAAACTCTAAACAGTAACTTCGCTTTGAGAGACTGCATCTACCTTGGATGGAGATTTGGGGATTGGAGGTGGTCCTCCCGGTCTGAGAGTGTGGTTAGATGCCTCTTTGTCACTGAGAGAATGACAAAGAAACGGAGGACAAGAAGAGAAAATACGTAGATTATTCAGAAAGTAATGAAGATGACAAACGATGCCAGATGAAAGTGTAAAACAGGTGAGAAAAGCATCTAAAAGCTAAAAGACAATTACAGAATTAGGTTACAGGGGCATGCGCTACTAGAGTCCAAGCAGAATTTATTATTTGCAAGAGCTGTCATGCAAGAAAAATTGACCTCCTCCCCCTCCATCCATCTCCTCCCATGCAAATGTGCCTCCAGTCAATCCTCATAAGTGAGCAGTGTGAGAGGCATTTGTCACAGGGAAAAGGCTCTACAGCTGAAAAAAGCAAACCCAAAGCTGTATATATTTAGAGCTGTATATGGTTAGCTGTATATTTATTCAGCCACATACCTGCCATCATTGCTGGAACAGGCAATCTTTGTGCACTGATGGTTTTAATTAGCCCCAAGAGGCAGGATTAACATGAAAACTGGGTGACCACTCTGAGGTTTCAACACATGAGATTTAGAATTGTTTTCCGCCATGCAGGACTAACTGTGAAAGGGACGCACACTTTTATTTTCCCAATGCTAGAGACTATGTTTAATGCCTAAGTATTTTATAAGTATCTTTGAAGCCCGTTCCTAACTTAAAAGTAAGTGTGAATGACTCTAAAGATCCATTGGAGTCATAAAACCAAAAAGAAAAACTTCCCTGGTCTCACAGGAAAGTCGAATCATCTGCGTGAGTGTGAGATGGTGACTGTAAGAGAAATGTCACCAGCACAGGGTCTACTCAGGGCTCCCTATACATAATCCAATTGTATCTGAAAGAGGATCTATGTGGATGACCATGTAAGTAATGTTTTATAGTGGCTGTATACACCTGTCAGAGGACTTTGATAGTCTCTTTTAAACCACTATAAGTGGGCTTCTGGGCTAGATGCAAGCTTGCTTAAATATTATGTAGTCATATCACTGCATGTAATCACTGGTGTACTTGCCCAATTAACTACTCTAGACTGCAAAAACTGCTGGATTTGTAGGATGTAAAAAGTAAACATGGCAACAGGTCAAATAAAGTAAAACATTACAACTGTCTCAACAAAATTCCCATCATTTTTACTAGTTTTGACCCTGTGACCCCTTTTTATATATTTATAATTTTGTCATACAATATACATTTTAGTTTCTTTTTAGTCTGTTTTCCTTTTTAGATGGTTTGGTCTTGTCTTGCTCCTTCTGAAATTTCTTCCAATGGAAGGTTGCCACAGCCCTTTGAGGTAACTTTAAAACTCATTGGTCCATGTTGGTGTATTATCAGATCACAATGCCTTGTCCAACATTAAAGACATGCAGGTTTGTTCAACTCTTGTACAGCAACAGCTCTCCGTGCACAACTCTCTGATCCAAAACAAAAACGTTTCTATTACCCCTTTTCAACCAAGCTGAACCAGATGCTGGTGCTGGACTGGTGCTACAGCCAGTTCAGAGCTGGCGCAACATTTTAAAAACTGGCCACATCATTATATCGTCATGTTATTGCTTCTCTTTCATTACTCTACTTCGTGTAGTCTAAGGACTATAGTGCACAAAGGATACAGGTAATGATGTTTAACTTATTTTCCCTCAAAAGAGATGTCTGAACATTGCAATCCTATGTTTATAAAGGTTGGTGTAAAACAACCATTGGTATACGTGGACACTCTTCGCTATGTTTATCAGTATCTATGAAGACCTCGATGTTCGGGAGGGATCCATAAATGCCAACGAGGAACATGGAAACAGTCATCAATGTTTATCAGTTATTTTATTTGTTTTTTTAATTCAGTTAAACGTTTGTAGTGAAAGAAGACAGAAATTTAAAATTTCTTTTTGTTCTCTTCTTTTTGTACCCACTAACCCCATTATTAGGTAGACCTGGTGTACCTAATAAAATGCTGAATTACATACAATCACTACTTTATTAGGTATGCCAGGTGTACCTAGTAAAGTGACCGATAAATGTACAGTACGTGACATAATGATACCATTTTGTCATCCATCACAGTCGACTTTTCTTTTGGCCAGAGTAGCAACAGCTTCTTTGGCTTTTATCAAAGGCTGGCAGTTAAATAATAAATAACGTGCTTTACGTTTAGGCACTGGGTTTGCACCAGCTCTGGAGTCATTTTGGTAGAGAAGGATCGTCTGAAATCACTTGTACAACGAAGCACCGGTCCCCCCTAATCAACCCCCACGTCTGCATACTGACTGACGTACAACAGATGGACAGACAAGTCAGTTTGGACAGATAGACAAGAGCTGTGTCACCATGGTAACCAGTTACCTCCTGTTTGGTGCTGCTGATGAGGCGCCGCGGTTATCTGTCTTTCTGAAAGGGGAGGTTCAGGGGTGGCTCCATGTTAATACTTGCTATTCTTGTTGCTTACAATGTTTGTTATATTTATGTTAGTAATTTATATCAAACAATCAGATTTTATCACAGAAATATGTGCATTGTAAAAAAAAAGTTCCATCTTAAGCGTTCTGCGTGTTTTCTAAAAGGAATAAGCACAACATGTTCCTGCAGCACATGTAAACTCCAAATGTGGGTCTTACAGGATAAAACTAAACAGAGCTGCTAAAAAGCTAAAAAAAACAAAACAAAAAAAAAAAAACACCTGCTGGGAAATAAATGAGGCAACTAAAAAAAAACATAGATAATTTTCTGCTTTTTCAGATTCTGATGCAGCCGCTCTTGCATTCACAAAACATGATAATATATATACCTATATCAATATATATATATATATCTATATAGATAGATAGATAGATAGATAGATAGATAGATAGATAGATAGATAGATAGATAGATAGATAGATAGATAGATAGATAGATAGATAGATAGATAGATAGATAGATAGATAGATAGATAGATAGATAGATAGATAGATAGATAGATAGATAGATAGATAGATAGATAGATAGATAGATAGATAGATAGATAGATAGATAGATAGATAGATAGATAGATAGATAGATAGATAGATAGATAGATAGATAGATAGATAGATAGATAGATAGATAGATAGATAGATAGATAGATAGATAGATAGATAGATAGATAGATAGATAGATAGATAGATAGATAGATAGATAGATAGATAGATAGATAAGTATTTTCATGAGAGAGTAAAGATGTACACAAACCTTCAAGCGGTTGCGGCTACAGTAGGAAAGACATTACCAGTTCATTGTTCACTTACCTGTTTGTGTCTGTTGTCTCCAGTTTTTCCAAGATGTCAAATAAATCCTGGTCCAGCTGCACAGATTGGAAGTTAGAAATTAAATTCAGCTCATTGTTCTCCCACAAAGTTATGTACACTTTCACTGATCTGTATTCTCATTACTGTTACACTATCCATGTATAACTGTGGTGACAACGTTGCAGGCATGAATTAATCCATATTAAGACAAAAGGTCTGTACAGGCACCAAGTTTAAAAAAATAATAATTCAGGAGAAAATCTACCTGCAGTCCGTAAAAATGTCCCATTTAGTGGCAGCTCATGCTAATGCAGTCATTGTCAGTGTCAATTTTTATGAGCTGTCATCTCACATAATGTACTGTAACAGAAACCAGTCCTGTATCTACTGGAGTTTCGTAGAAATCCTTACCCGACACATTTCCTTGTGAAACTTCTCCTCAAAACCTGACAAACTCTGGAAGGTGCTGACATAAAACCCAACACGACTAGGGAAGGCAGAGAGCACAGAGAGACTGTGTTACTGGCTTGACTTAGTTCAATATTCTGTGAAGGTAAATGTAGCACAGATGAACAGTAATTGAAATGTATTCATCCATGAACAGGAAAAGTGGTTTCCACAGACAATTATGCGCACAGGCTATAGCATATACACACACCTGTTCCAGAGTGAAGGTAATTCCTCTTGCAAGTCAATATTAATCTCCTCAAACACCTTCTGGGCTCTTTCCAACTCCTCCTCAGCCTGAAAGACACAAATAGACACAATGTGCTGCTGTGGCCCATTGGCATAAGGTCCATATTTGTGTTTGTGTGAAAACTCTGCCACTTCTGATTATGGTTCAGTATAATTCTCCTGTAGTTGTTTTTTTTTATTGTGATTTTCATGTTGCCTTCTGTATATAACAAGCATAATAGAGACAACAGACAGAAAGAGAAGAGAAACCCACTGGCTACTCCTTTTTCTGTCAGTTTTACACACAGAGGGGACTGTTTTCCAGATGTATATTGCAGGTTATTGCTCTGCAGAAGTAACTGACACATTGGCAGCAATAATAATAATAAAACTCCAGCAAGAAATTGTCTTCCAACAGTGCTTGCTTATCAAACAGCCACATTTTTGATTCTAATAAGGCTCATGGAGCAACAGCATGTTACAGCATGTTGCTGCCATATGGGGGAAAATTTGAGGACCAATCTGAGCTGTGGACTGCTCTTGGTTGCCTTGCTGTGTTGTTCTGGGTCCTTTGGGTTCTCTCAGTTATGGAAAATATCAATGTCACAGTGGACAAGACAAGGAAAAGTGCGCAATGAAGCTACTGTCTGCTTTTCACATACTTTGATCTTTATCATAAATCTGTAGATTCTGTTTGTGGAAAGATATTCTAATAACATATAAAAAGCCTTTCACAATGCCAGAACAGCTTATTATTTGTCATTGACATAAGAAAATAAAAATAACCCACATTTACTGTTCAGCACTGTAGCCAGGCTGACACAGTCACAATTTAGCTGAACCCTGCATCCTTGCAGCTCTCAGCTCTCACTTTATGAGCTTCTTTAGCAGTAAAAATATCCGGAATAAAGAAGAAATCAACCACACACATCCAGTGGGCCTGGCTTCAGTGACTTCCTCAGGTCCTGACCTGACTCTAAACTTTGTTTCCTATAGACCTCCCTGAGCTGACCTCAGTCATGAATAAAGTGTTTGTTAGACCCCGTCCCAACGACTCAAAAACGTTTTCTCTCTTATTGATACGACAATATTGGATCATATCCAACTATCCCTGAAATCAGAATAAGGGCCACAGGTTTTCAAAGTTGCAATAATAAAACTTTTACTAAAAAAAAAACCTCTCTTGACCAAGACTTCTTAATGAATTATAGACCAATTTCCAACATTCCATCTATACGTAAAATTCTGGAAAAGGTAGTTGCAAGCAAATTATGTGACCATCTGTATAGAAGTGATCTATTGGAAGTTTTTCAGTTAGGTTTTAGAATACATCATAGCACAGAAACAGCACTGGTTCGAGTCACAAATTACCTTTTTATGGCCTCAGATAATGAATTAGTGTCCATACTGGTTCTGCTGGACCTCAGTGCTGCTGTTGATACTATAGATCACAGCATTTTACTGCAGAGGCTAGAGTATGTTGCTGGGGTTAAAGGGACAGCTCTAGGTAGGTTTAAATCATATCTGTCTGACAGATTCCAATTAGTTCATGTTAATGAGGTTTCTTCTGCACAGGTGAGGGTCTGCTACAGTGTTTGCATGGTTCAGTGCTAGGGTAAAACTTGTTCAGTTTATACATGCAGCCCCTTGGAAGTATTATCCAAAACCACAGCATCAATTTTCATTGCTATGCTGATGATACACAGCTGTATTTTTCTATGAAGCCAGATGTAACAGAACAGTTTGCCAAACCTCATGCATGTATAAAGGACATTAAGGCCAGGAAGGCCACCAACCTTTTGCTTTTAAATTCTAATAAAATAGAGGTTATTGTTTGTGGCCCCAAATACCTTAGGAAGAGATTAGTTGACATTGTGATGGCCTGCAGTACAACTGTGCGAAACCTTGGAGTTATTCCGATCAGGATTTGTCGTTTAAACACCATATTAATCAGGTTTGTAAGGCAGCGTTTTTTTTATGTCCCTAATATCGCAAAGATTAGGAGCATCCTCTACAGGATGATGCTGAAAAGCTAATCTGCACATTTTTAACTTCTAGACTACATTACTGTGATGTTTTATTAGTAGAATGTCCAAGTCATTCTCTGAATCGCCTCCAGCTAATCCAAAATGCGAGTGCTGATGGGAATCAACAAGAGAGACCACGTCTCTCCTGTGTTCGCTTCCCTCCATTGGCTCCCCGTAAAACTCAGAATCCAATTCAAAATTCTACTAGTTTTGTATAGAGTCCAAAATGGTCTAACTCTACTATATATGCAAGACCTGATAGAACCATATGTTCCTAATAGAGTTCTCCATTCTAAGAGTGCAGGTTTACTTCCTAGAAGATCCATATACAGATTTGGAGGACGGCTTTCTGTTATCAGGCAACATCACTTTGGAACCAACTAACAAATTGGGTTAAGGAGGCTGAAACCACCTCCACCTTTAAAACCAAACTTAAAACGTTTCTGTTTAGTGAAGCATATACTTAGTGTAAACTTTAGTGTGTTAGGGCCAGTAGTCGTACCTGCAGCTACAGATAGTGACTACTAATACATCTTGTCTGATGTACCACAGACAATATACCTGTTCCTCTCCTTTCTGTCCTTCATCTCTCTTTCCTATCTCCCTCTTCCTGCTCTACCCGGTGGGCCTTCGGCAGACGGGTTTCCCCTTCTGATCCACATCCTGCTCAAGGTTTCTTCCCTCTTAAAGAGGAGTTTTTAACTTACTTAACTTACTTTGCACTATTTCTTTCTTCAAACAAAGATTTTAAATTAATAGTAAAACAAAATAAAGTAAAACACACACACACACACACACACACACACACACACACACACACACACACACACACACACACACACACACACAAAGATCTTCTTTGGTTACCCAAAATCATTCACTCTGTGTGGGTTGAGTTTGACATAGACCTACATATTATCATAAATCAGGCTTAAAACAAACACGGTTCAAAAGAATTGCAGGGTAGTCTCCAGACCAAAGCCCTTAACACTGCTGTATTTCACCATTTTTGCTTCGTTAGTTTGGTCTCTTGTTGGACATGTTCACCTCTATTAATTTGTCATGCAGTAAGTATGTTTCTTGAAGGTTAGACATCAAAAGTATTTGGTTAAGATTGGACAATAGGTTAAAAAACACACAGCATGTGTGTAAATACACAATAAAAACACTTCTTCCCATTGAAATCTTAGGCTATATTTTCCATGTCGCTATGGTAACACATCCCACAACTTTGATTGGAAGATTGCATATCCTAAAAAGATACTAAAAAGATGAAAATAACTGCTGCAATGCCTCCAACCAAGCATGCTATGAATTAGGAATGAGAACGAGTTGAAAAGAAAAAAAAAATAACAACTTTCACAACTGGTAGAATCATATGACCCCTGGATTACTGGAACATTGGCTATTATTGCATCACTGTCAGCAAGCCTTGTAAGAGGTACCTGGCTCCTGGAGAGACTGCTCTGAGCAACATTGTGTGCAGACAGGATGCCCTGAGCCCAACCTGGAGTGGCCCTTTCCAACAAGGAGGAGGGCTGAAAGAAAGAGAACAAACTCATTAATACCTGTTAAACGTGTTATTAGGTATGTGTATACATATAAGTAATTGTTTTCTTTGTCTTTTTGCCTTACCTTGGTAATTTTAATTCCTCCATCCTTTTTCTTGGTCTTGTGTGTAGCAGCATAGTTATGTCTGGCACTGTCATAATCAACCAGCTTCCTGTCCCTCTTGGCAATACGAGCCTGGACAAAAGAAAACAGCTTTATTTGGGCTGATATTCTCCGTTTTCAAAATCAATCTTGCCTTCGGTATCAGTTTTTTTTTTTAAATATAAATTAACAGTATTAATTAAAGTGATATGTGGACAGACATCTGGCACTTCATGCTACTGATCCTCAGCTGACGTTGTGGCCCCACAGCTTACCTTGATATCGGGGAACTGGCCCAGGTAAGTATCCATGGAGATGAGAGCGTGATCCACCAACTTCTGGTGATAATCAGTCCAAAGCACGTCACAGTCCTGCAGCATTGATAAGAATACACAAAACAGCCACAAAGTATTTAATCCTTAGCATTAAATAAAGAAAGTTTCTCACAATTCATATTATATTTTGTTGGCATTCCTCTGTTTCTAATTGTTGAATATATTCCTCTATGAGTGTACAGCTCATTTACTCTATTGTTTTGTCTTGGCTTGCAATCCTGTGTCTTGACTGATAATTGCAGTGTTTTGTTTTGTTCTTTTTTTCATTTTACAGGTAGAACAAATCCACAAGACAGTGCAGTATCGTCAAAATTAGGCACATCTTGCTCCTATACTTGTCATTTCAACTTGCTCCTTCTAGATTGCTGTGATTCCTTATTATCAGGATGTTTAAAAAATCTCTGCAAATCCAGCTCTGATCCAAAACTGCTGCAGCATGATTTCTGGCAGGACCAATAACAAGAGAGACCAGGTTGAGTGTATGTAACTCATCACTTCGTTCATCACTTTCATTTTTTGTGAGTTTTATTTCTGCTTTCTCCCTCTATCTCTGTGAATCTTTCAACAGGGATCTCAGGCTCTAATCTTTGAATATTTACAGGTGCTTCACTATTCACCTTTTTACTCTTTTCTTACTCGAACTGGTTGACTCTATCATTTTTTCCTTTCTACTATCACCAAGTACTTAAACATTTTTGCCGATTGCATTTTTTTTTTAAATAACCAATTCAACCTAGTTTGCGCTACTCGCAGACACAGTGGGCTTTAAACACATCAGTAAAAATGGTTTCTGACCTCTACAATGGAATCCACTTCGTTCTTGCCAAACCATTCTTGCTCGTACATGTCAGCAAGACATGCCTGCAGGTTCTTGGAGGACTCGTGCATGGCTGAAGGAAAACACACATGATGCTCCGCAGTTGAAGCGTGTACCTACATCTTTGAATGGCTTGAATGGCTTGAATGCATGCGTGCATGCGTTTGTTTGTTACCTTTAACTGCCTCCAGGTATGCTCTTAGGTCCCTCTGTAGTTTGCTGCCTTCTGCCTAGCGGTGAAAAAATAAGAAATGAAGCTTAATAAGGTCAGACTGAATAGTCAGGCAAGCCACAAGGCATATTGAGACTGAATTGTATTCAAACAGCTGGTCAGTAGCCAAACTGATTTCTTAACAAACTGGAAACATGAGGAACTGTGTCACTCTACTGTAAACTTACATATTGTTTGTTGAAGTTGATAACTCCTTCCTCAAAGGCAACATCTTTGGTCTCATCTGCTTTGCCCAGCTTCTGTAGAACCTGTGAACATACAAATAATCACAGTGTAAAAGTGCAGATGTTAATCCCAGCACTGGAAATGTTATTGTATAAATTCAGTGGTTTCTTTTTAAATGTATTAACTGTTTGCAAAAGGAGCATATGACACAATAGGATATGTGTTATAGAGCAACTATAAGACACACAAATGAATCATGTTTTAGTGAGCGCGACAATAATGGAAGGTAATGGTCAAACTTTTATGATTGTTCAATAAAGACGTTGTATTTTGGGATTTGGAATCCCATCTAGCGGACAAACAGCGCCCCCTCACACTTCTTCAACGCAGGGTGCATGTGCTTGAACCCATACTGTACCCCTTATTGCAGCAGGACTGTTTTACACTACAACGACGTATAACGCTGCCTACAGTATGGGATGCTTTGTTCAGAATGTGTGGAAAAACACCTTCTTTTTTTTACCGTTTGTTAATGGACGTAAACAGGTTTTAATGCACAACAAACGTCAGTCACAGGCTGATTGCTGAGTGGGCCTGCACTGTATCTCATTACAGCATGGCCGCGTCCGCTGTAAGACGGTGTATCAGGACAGATTGTATCAGAAGTGGACATCCCCAAACACACGCACGCCTGCTTTTATTATAATCATGTCGTGATGCGACACTGCGCCGCGGCGGAGGATGCGACGCTGATGCTCCGCGGCGTTTTGAGGCCCCGAAACGCAATTTCCCGTACCCTAACGTGCACGAGCGCCGCTCTTACCTTCTCTTGGGCTCTGGTCAGCTTTTTCTGAACGTTGCTGGCCACTTTCCCTGCAGTCAGACCCTTCCCCAAATTCAGCTCAGCCATCTTTGCAGTGTAAATTGTAGTCTCTGGATGCGGGAGGAAGGAAATAAAAGCAATAACAATCGGTCTGACCGCTACGGCGACCGCTGAGGTAAATGCATCAATATCCAGAGGGGAAATAATATGTGATGATAAATACAATTAGGCTATATGATGCAATGATATATCTATAGGTGGATTTCTATGTGGAAAAACTACGCTGTATATTCTCTAATATTGGGCTGCTGTGTGTGAGAGCTAGTCCCTGTCAGAGGAGGAGGATGCTGAGAGACGATCTTAAAGGCACAGATGCTCTGGTGTTTACACGTCCGCACTGGACAACTGTGCGCTCATTTACGCAACAGAGTATCGGTTAGGCTGAACAATAACTTAACTGTGAAGAATAGGCGAAATTAAAATAAAGTTTTGTCCGATGTTGATATTATTTTAACTGGGAATTCAAAACAGGATTTACAAAAAAAAAAAAAAAAAAAAAAACTGGTGAGAAACGGTGATACGGACATGCGTGGTCTTTAGGCTTCAAAACTGATCCGTCTCAGTCTATTAAAGCTATCATTACGTAACGTATCATGGAAAACTTGTTTTCTAAATATGACTATCATTAGGATAGTTTAGATCATTGGTAAAGCAAAAAAAAAAAAAAAATACACCAATATTGCAACGTTTAAAGGTGATTTGTTTTTTTCTGTATAATACCTTAAAGGGCAAGGCAAGTTTATTTATGTAGCACAATTCAACAACAATGTGATTCAAAGTGTTTTACAGATACTTTAAAACATCACATAAATAAACAGCATGATGTAAACAAAAGAAATAAATAAAGAATAGCAATAGATAAAATAAGTGGTTAAAATGTAATCACGTTTTGAAACTAAAGATTAAAAGTAAAATTATGTAGATTTTGAGCTTTATTCAAATGCAGCTGAGAACAGGTGAGTCTTCAACCTGGATTTAAATAAACTGAGTGTTTCAGATGATCTAAGGCCTTTAAGGAGTTTGTTCCAGACATGTGGAGCATAGAAGCTGAAGGAAGCTTCTCAATGTCTGGTTCTGACTCTGGGAACTGACAGAAAACCGGATCCAGATGACCTGAGGGGTCTGAAAGGTTCTTCCTAGGTCAGGAGGTCATTGATTTATGGTCCTGGACCATTCAAAACTTTATAGACCAGCATCAGAACTGTCTATAAAGTCTGTCCTCTGGCAGACTGGCACTGGCAGCCAGTGTAAAGACCTTAGAGCTGGACTGATGTAGTCCACTTTTTTGGTCTTAGTGAGGACTCGAGCAGCAGAGTTCTCAATGAGCTGCAGTTGTCTAATTGATTTTTTAGGTAGACCTGTAAAGATGCTGTTGCAATAATCAAGCCTACTAAAGATGAATGCACGGACTTGTATTTCCAGGTCCTTCTGAGACATCATATCTTTTAACCTTGACATATTTTCGAGGTGATAGTAGGTTAGTAGACTTTGTTATTGCCTTAGTGTGTTTCTCCAAATTTAGGTCTGACTCAATCAGTACACCCAGATTTCTGGCCTGGTTAGTGGTTTTTAGGTGTATACATTGAAGTTCTGTGGTGGCCTGTGATTGTTTCTCTACAACAAGCACTATATGTCAGAATAGATTTGAAATGTAATTCAAATCAAAATAAATACTTTTTTCTTTACTTCTCAGTAAGCTTCTAGCATGCTGTTTGGTGTGTTAGCTCTGTCCGAAATCTGAACTCACAGTGATGTCACAAATTACACTTTCCACCACTCCACATATTGTTCTAACTGTTCTTCTAGCCATTGTTAACAATACTAATTCACAACAATGTTACATGTGATATTTATCACATACAAACAATGTAGCATCACCACCACTGTAAAGCAACAGTTTTATGTCTATGTCTGAATTAATTTGAATAAAATAAGACAGAACTCTTGGTAAATTGTTTGAGTAGGCCTATTAACTTGTGCAATATGAGTCCCACCCATGTTGGACTTTAAATTAGTGTAGAAAAGGTTTCTTTCACAGTTGGAATTCTAACTTAAGGGGTATTCCAGTCGAAACTTCTGACTTTTCCGAGTACAAATGGTGCTCCAGCAGTCTTCAACACCACGTGATCAGAGACCTTCTAAGAACCACTCTGTTGTAAAACACCTCTGTCAACACTGAAACAGGTTCAACACTGAGGACTACTTGTTTCATCTTGTTGTGTGGGGTTCCAAACTAGAGACAAGTCTTCCCGAGTGGGGGCGCTATTAACTCATATCTTATTTGTGCATTCACAACTACGCTCTTTCTATTCTTTGAACTAGTATGTTAAGAGTAAATTTCTCTAAAAAAACATGGTAAACAACAGAGACTCTACAGAAAAAGGGCAGACTGCATAAACGTGTATTTAATCTACTTTTTTTTCTTTTATGACGAATCCTATTTGAATATTTCTTTCATGCTTTCCGTGGCTGGCATGTTTTCTCAATAATTAAAAACTTTTGTTTTATTGACATATAAAGGCTGAGTTTTTGTAGGAAAAGCTTTCGACGGATACAGGTGGTTTCTGACTCGGAGCTCTCCAAGGTCCTGAACTATAACGCTGAGGGTTCTCGACGCTCCCCAAAGAATAACCTTGTACTTTTATTTTGCGGTGGTAAAATACGGTGGTACTGAATGAAATTAAGTCTCTGTTATATAACAGAGCATGATAGAGTGCTTACGAGAACCCCTGCTGTTACACGAAAAGAACTAGGGGTGACCGCACATTGTACAGTTTTCAGCACGTGGCAGGGAAACAATAAACATCAAGGACTTTCTATCCTTCATTCTGGTTTTTTTTTGTTCTTTCTCTTGATAAATTCTTATTCAGATGCACGGAAGCCGGTGGCTTTACTTAAATGATAATCTTTAAACACACCACTTGGCATTAGATAAATTAAACGCAAATATTTGCTCTTCTCCTTTGTATTTCTCTTTTCTTCTGACTTTGTCCATGCCCTCCTTCCTTAGTCCCTTCTTCTCCTTCTCTCCTCGCATTCTCCCATCTCCATATCTCTTCATCCCCGACAATAACATTTGGCCACGAGACACGAAACGCCTTCGTTTTCATGTAGTCGAATGAATAGCGCCCATCGTCGCCCCCTCTCGCCCTGCGTGAATGGTTTAACCCACAGAGAGGGAGAAAGACAGGGGAACACAAAGGAAGCGCACATTCGGATCGTTTAGGAGGGAGGTAATTGGTTGCATGATGTAAACATAGAATAAAATTCGCAAGGCGGCATTTCCTTTTCCCAACGCACTTCGCCATTAATGACAATTAATAATACATGAGGTGCTGGCTACCAATTACGGGTCTGTTTCTACAACTCAAGACAGGCACAGAGTGAGAAATTAAAGCCAAGAGTGCAGAAGAGGAAAGAGGAGTTCAGCTTTGTTGCATCCTTGCTTCAGGGTTTTCTGGAGTTGCTTGGTGGCTTTGGAGCGAACCTGGTTCGCCTAAACCCGGTGCTGGCTTGTTCAAGCTGACCAAGACGGCTACGAACGAGGTTTCCAGGGCTTTATTCTCCTGTTTGGATCCGAGAATGACAAAAGAACACGCCAATATGTTGCATTTCTGAGGTGAGTGAGTTCTCTTTGTTCGCCCCAAATTATAGATATTTTATCCCAGCGTAGCGCAACGATTTCTACTGAACCGAGGAGTGTTGCGCCTTCCTTAAACGAAGGATAAAGTCCTTTATGTTTTCAGTTTCTTGCCGTCGACGAGCCCCGACGAAGAACCATCCACATCTCTTAAAACGGCCGCGCTGTCCCTATGCCAGTCAGTGTCATAGCCTTGGAAAATTAGACACATGGAAGACAGCCTCAGCGCTGCTATTGTTTTCCCTCTGTTGTTTTCAAACCGTTGCCTAGGGGAATATTTGGGTCTCTTCCATAAGACATGGGCACTACGAGATCACTCACAGGTCGCATATTAGTGGGAGTCAGATGAATTCTGTATGTTGTATAAGAATAAATAATGGAAAAGACTAAACTCTCTTAATTTGATACCACTGTACAGAATTGGTTTGGGCAGCCTGTAAACAGCAAACAGCAGGAGTCAAATTGATTTGTGCAAAATCACGTATCTATCTATCTATCTATCTATCTATCTATCTATCTATCTATCTATCTATCTATCTATCTATCTATCTATCTATCTATCTATCTATCTATGGAGAACAATCTTCTTATAGTGGATTTCACTCTGCAAAGTCCTCCGTGCCTTAGGGTACAGTAACAGAACATTAAACATTAGTAGTTTGCCAAAGCAAAAGAGAAACATTTACCATGTTCCCGTGGTTCCCTATATGAAATGTGCACATGTTGTGTGTACATCGTAAGCCACTGTTTTGAAAATGGCAAAGATAGTTCTCACTCGTGCAGTTTGGAACATCATTCCTCAAATACATCCGTCCATTATCTAGTCCAGGATCATGGGAGTTTAATGGAGCCTTTCCTAGCTGAGTTTCGGCAAAAGTTAAAGGTACATGGTGGTCAAGTCTCCAGTCCATCAGTACTATTAAACAGATAGAGAATTCATCTTTCTGTTCCTCCATTTAGCACTAATTATTAAGTTAGTATTTTGTAAGGTAGGGTCTGTGTTATGTGTGCACAGCTGTTCATGTGGTGCAAGAACAGACACATGAACTAAAACATAGCATAATTGGATTTCTCAATGGTTAAATAAGAGAAGAAGGAGTAGAGACCATGAAGACAAAACAACATTTATTGTATTTTTAAAACTTTTCCTTCCTAAAAAATAAATTATAACCATACTGTATCTCTTAGGAAGGTAGAATCACATCAATAAGACATCTTTCCAGATATAATGATGGTTTTCGGGTTTTTATAGCATCTGAGTAACAATATGTTGTTGAAAGAAGGGCATGAAGCAAAGACGTCTTTGTTGCGATTTAGAAATTGCAGTGCTGGTATTCACTTGCCTCTTGTTTTTGTGCGGTGTGATGAGAGAACACTGGTGTCAGCCCACAGGCATTCATAGCTTCTAAGTTATTAAATCCTTTAATAAGACTCCTTCAGTTTGTGATTCTTTTCCTGAGTTGAAATTTACGTTGAAACTGATGAACACATGGGAAAGAAATAGCTTGAGGATTCAATACCAGAGCATGTCATTGGCTCAGTGGGTAGTTTTTTTTCAGTCATATTACATTCAGTTCACGATGTACCAAAGCTGGCAATAGTGCTGCCGCAGAGAGTTCAGCTGTGGGTCTGCCTATAGGGCCCTGTAATCACAGCTTCAACATTTACGTTTGTTCCTGATGATGTCCAAATTACAGTATCTTCTAAGCAATTTTCAAGTTGGAATTCAATCATATACATTCCACTCTTGACAAGTGCTGTTCACATGCGGTCTGCCCTTCTTCGATGTTAGATAGTGGCAGGTCTTGATATTTGATGTTCTGTCGGTGTCATGGAATGGCTTTCCAGGTCTCTTTTACATGACATCATGAGGTAAAATGACAGAATGGTAGAGATGTTTGACATTTAATGAGATTCAAGCTCATCCATTGTCCCCAGTTTGGACCCATACGGTTCTTTGCTGATAGTTATGTAACCATAACTGAGATCCTGCCATTCTTCAGACTTGGGATTTTGGGCAAAGTGACAGCCTCAGTCCATGAGGAGTCTGGCCAGGAGGGAAAAGCTCTGTATCCTTGTGGCATCTCTCCTTCTCTCAAACAATGTTAACAGAGAAAATCGAGGTACTGACAAAACTTTCATTCATGTAGAAGAGACAATTCAAGAAGTGCCTGTGTTGCTGGGCACAATAGTCTCTGTCAAAGAGTTATGTAAGTGTGGTGAACATAAGCCAAAAAGGCTCTGACTCAAAACTCAGCGCAACAATTTTACTGGGGCTTGTCTGTCGGCCAGAGCTACCCCGCAACAGGCAGCCTTGGTGCTTTTTTTTTGTTTGTGTGTATATTGAGAAAAAGGTAGGTGAGGGAGGAAGGATTGTGAGTGAAGGAGAGGGTTATAAGTGCAATAAAGTAATTGAAATTTAAAAAAAAAGGAAATTGGGAGCAAAAAGAGTGGAGACGCATCATAAGCAGTCTGAGTGGCGAGGGGAGAGGAGCCAGTAAAGTCAATCCTAATCTCACTAACACACAAAAGCATAGCCTTCCCTTCTGCCCTTCCCACTTAAACACACACACACACACATCACACACACATCACACATATTGGTGCATAGAGGTGGTTCAGTATACATTTGTGTTCGTTATGCAGCTCACCAGTGTGCAGTCTGTGGGCCCTTCAAATCATGAAAGCACCCCAGGCAAAACGTGGTCAATGCACCATCAGTATGATGTCAAGGGTGTCATGTTGGGAGCCTCTAGTTTCAACCAGATCGTTCGACTCACAGCATGCGAGAGCTTCTCTGACAATGCAAACGTATTATGGATATGTTTGTGTTTGGATGTCATGTTCTAGCTGGAGGGGTCCGCGCATGCCATCAGAGCAGACACATCAGTCGCTCTGTTTGTTTTTCTCAGCACGACAGTCTTACATTTACAGATGCATTTTTTTTTTTTCTATTTAAAGAAATGGGCATCCCTCATGTGTGATGGGTACATGTGTGCAGTTATTTGTGTCACAGCAGTAAACATCAACAAACAGAGCAAAAGGGGGGAAAAAAAGAAGGACAAATGAATGCGGTTATTCAGGGCAGGTCCATAGAGAGGCAGACCTGTGAGCACCACAGTTAATAGAAACAGTAGGAGATGGAAGGCGAGGCTTTCTTCCAAGAAGTGAGTGTCTCTGTGGATGTATTACTCAGCAGTGAAATATGTCCCCCAGCCTCTGGTTTCCCGCACCATCAGAGACAAAACATAGAGTTTCTCCCTCTGTCTGGTGTAAAAAATTTAAATTCATTTGATCGAAATCTCTGCTTGTGTATTATCGACCGCAAAACATTTAATCGATACTTTTAGAGGCGGAAAAAATGTTTTTATGTCTTTCAAACTCTATCCTTGGAGTTGCCTTCAAATCTTTAACAACTTTGAGCTTATTGGTTCGGATTTAGACTAATAACTTTACTGTTTTAATTCCGTTTTACCGTTATTTTCAGTTGACTTGCAGCAGCAGCAGGCAGCTGTTTTCAACAATGAAAACAACAAAAAAAAAGTCCAGTGAAAGCTACAAATCCAGTATTAAATAAAGGTAAAAGCAACAGTGAGAGGGAAAGTAAGTGGTGCAGACTGAGCCAAATCTAAAAGGAGACTGAATATTGACAATGTTCGGTCGGGGGAATGACTCTAAATTGTCATGTGGCTCTCTGAGTCCGCCGGATGTGTAAACAGGTCATCTGCAGGCACATTCAACACTTCGGCTTCGAAAGATATAAATGTCATGAGCAGCAAACTCAAAAGCTGCTGTTTAATGCAAATTTGCACTATTCTGACCTTAAAGTGTAAAGTGGATACAGCCTACACTGGACAGAAGGCAACAAGACAACCAGAAATATTATACAAGTTCAAAAAAACGAAAAAAAAAAAAAACTTTTTGCAAAACATAACAGTGAAATACTATTAAACATTTCACTGAACCATTGCAATGCAGTTTTTCTTTTAGTTTTGTGAATGTTGTGACATGTAGTATTTGCCATGTTTTTGTTGCCTTCTTTTGTAAAGTGTTTTTATGTTTTTCTGCAGTAAAATGTAAATATGTTGTTGTGTCTTTTAGATTTTTGTTTTCTCAAAATTCGCTATCTTTTTTTATTTTGCTGTTGATAATCACCTGGTGTTGTTTTGCTCCTTACAGATGCCATATTATACCAGTCGCTCATAACCACACAAGTGCCATCATCTTAAGGGCAACATCTGCATTTTTGTGCATGAAAAAGAGTTTCCATAAATGTGTTTCACGAGGGGATGTGCTTTAAACTGTCCGCCTCCTGCATTTCAGACGAGTAGCTCATTTGAGCCATTTTGGAAAAGACAATGAATTCTATCTGATTTGAAGCTGAATTTAATGCTGTAGCTCAAATCCGGTCTGGTGTTCAGCCAGGATGGAACCAAGAGGCTGAAAGCAGCAGAGGGATGTACGCTGCTGGAAAGAGAGACAGTGAACGACAGAGAATGAGCTGTAATCTGATGAAAGCCTCTTTACTCCACTGTCACCTCACCTTCAGGCCACAAGCAATGACCAGAGCTTACTCGGGGATCAATGCTGAGGCCACCAACCGATGCACAGTTATGCTTCCATCACGTCAGTGGATATCACATTGACATACATTAATTTCCTGCAGACCTACAGTTAACTGTAACCATAACCCGAGCCATATTTTCACCATAAAAATCGAATGAATGTTATTGATATTTTTTTCTGCACAAACACATTAATATCCCCGCAAAATATTATCCAAGTTTTATTTACGCTTTCAAAAATCGGATGAGATTGCTTTACATGATCACAATCGGATTACATGTCATTGATCAGCACATGGAAAGAAGCGTCTGTTTTTAGTTGTAGCCCTTAATTTACACGAACAATGCCAGCACACTGGATTAAATGGTGAAGAGGTGAGGGATGAGGATTGTGAGTGGGATAGACACTCTCTAGTGTCTTAGTAGCTTCTCTTTTTTTGCAAGTCTGTGGGCAGCTTTATACTGTAGCTCATTCAGGCATCTCAGCAGGCTATTTTCTCAAAGAAAGAAAGTAAGAATGCGTAGAGACTATTGGCTTTTAAAGCTAACAACCTGGGAAATTAAATGACACATGCCAAGGCTGTCTCGTGCTGTGTGTCAAATGGCCAGAATTTACTTTATAAATGCACAAAAGGCAGACTTACAACATCATGGGAGAGATGATCTACATGCACACATGGAATTGTTAAAATATACTGTAAGAAGCAAAAGGCTCAAGTAGTATTCATTGCAATAATGCATATTTTTGTTAAATGAACTGATTTCACCATGGCTGGCAGTGAAACGGTCTTGAAGTAGATGTGCCCTTTTAAAACAGACGTGGAACTTGTGCCACTACAGTTTCTGGGACCAAAGCCAATGCTTTAGTCACTGAAAGAACAGTATTTGACAAAATATGTGCATTTATATTGCTTTCATCAAAAGCTGGGGATGACCTTACTCCCGTATTCATCATTTGTCAGTACTTATGACGCACTGGAACTAGCAGATATTCCAAAACGAGCGTGATAATTTGAAAGATTCAAAAAGAAATAAATAAACAAATATAGGAAATTTGATGCTGAGATGAGTGAGCTGAGACTTTATATGAAATATGTCAAGGTCTAATGAATATATAATGTGCATTAACGATTCGGTTACAATGCTGAGCTGCAATGCTTGAATCTTCTCTACAAGCAGCATTTGTGAAGATTCCTACAAATGTTCATGGTGAGAACTTCAGTCAATCCAGGATGCAAGAGTGAAGTTCCAGTTTCTTCCTGAAGCATTTGAACCTGGAGAGAGTTTTATGATTTTTTTCTCATACTCCAGCGAAAGGGATTGGAAATAAAACAATCTAGATCTAGATTCATTTAAGAGGCGTCACAAAAATATTATTAACCATTTAGCAATTACAGCCATCTCTAAACAAAGTAGCTCAATTTTTAGAGGATCAGATGTATTGGGCAATTGACTGAAAAGAAGTTAATTGGCCAGATGGGATTCATGCCCTTGTTACTTGAGGACAGATAAAGCAGATAAAAGGTTTAGAGTTGATATCGGGTATTGAATTGGCATTTAGCTGCTGTTTGAGTGGTGCTACCAATATGAAGTCCAAGGAGATCTTAGTGCAAGTGGTACAGGCCATCATTAGGCCCCCCATAAAAACTACAAATATCTATAAGAGAGAGATGGCAAAAACCTTATATGTGGCCAAATTAACAGTTTGGTGAGCTAAAAAACATCAAATGGCCACTGAAGTCATCTAAAGTGGATGATCCTGGATGAAGAAAACTCCTTCACAACACCAACAGAGGTCAAGAATACCCTGGAGAAGGCAGGTGTGTGAATGGGAATACAAGACTAGGTGTTTACATCAAGGTTCAAACCACTGGTAACATTCGAGAATAACTTGTTAGAAAACATCTTAAAAAAAAAGAAAAAAAAAAAGCCTGCACTGCTCTGTGATAAGACCCTTTAGACATGAAACCAGGATAAACTTGTTTCACAAAAAAAA
Organism: Xenentodon cancila; assembly: GCA_014839995.1. Taxonomy (NCBI): domain Eukaryota; kingdom Metazoa; phylum Chordata; class Actinopteri; order Beloniformes; family Belonidae; genus Xenentodon; species Xenentodon cancila. Next base: position 9,429,088 of record CM026200.1, read on the forward strand.
ACAAAAACAAATCCTGAAAGCAACTCAAGACTTGTCGAAGGCAAAGAAATGGAATATTATTCAGTGGCCAAGTCAGTCCCTGGTTATCAGCCCAACAGGGTATTTTCCAGTTGCTGAAGACTGTAGGTGCCCACCAACAAGCACCAACTAAAGATAGCTGCACTGAAGGCCTGGCAAAAAATCTCTAGTAAGAAAACTCGGATTTTAGTGACATCTATGGACAGTCATTGACTGCAAATTATTTTATCCAACTATTAAATATAATGGTTACAATTATGTCAGTTTTACCAAGCACTTTTGAGCCCTTGAAAAACGAAGGAATGGTAAATACTATATTTTGGTGAAACCTCCTAAATTAAAGCTGAAGGTCTACATTTTGATAAAACCTAGATTATTTCATATTAAATCCACTAAGTTGGTGTGTAAAGGTTAAATTATTAAAAAAAAACAAACTAAAGAACATCGTCCTCTTGGATGTAATGCCTGAGGAGCAGTGAGTGATTCCACTTCTCAGCGCTGAGTGCGATATCAGTAACACTGTGTGTTTCACCGCATGTTTGGAGAGGATGTTATTCTGCAGAATTACGCCATGTGTCTTTCACGTCAGGTTTAAATTGAGTTCAGACCACAGAGTCTTAACAGACAGTTTTTCGCTGCTCATCTCACACATACACACACACACACACACACACACACACACACGGGCGCAGTAGTAGTCTTCCAGGCAGCAGATGGACTGGATGGAAGCACAGTCATCCTGTTAGTAATCATGACATCAGCAGCGCTGTTCCATTCTCATGAATGCCCTTGCTGCTTTTTACCTTTCAAAGCAAAGCAGAAGAGATGCTGCTACTAAATAGTAACCAGTCACATGAGCACCATGTACCTGTTCAGAGTCTGGATCTCAATGGGATATGCGTTTGCACTGTAGCCGCAGAAGAACAAGCCCTGATTGTGTAGACAAATAGAGCACAGCGTCAGACCAGTGCTTAGGTTACATGTCAGATAACTAGATTCACTGACTTGTTGCATATGCTTCCTACCAGAATATCAGTTCATAAAAGCAATGCCATGTTTGCTGCTGATCTTGCAAATATTGGTTCTTCAAGCATCGAGAGAGGTTCCACTGTTGCTCTTTGTCCTCATTTCCTTTTCCTTGTACTGTCTTGTTAACCTCAGCAGACAAATAGGCTTGACATTACAGTATTAGCTTTAAAGGTATTTGCAAGGAGGTATTAGCAAGTAAACCCCAGAAACATTTCACCTAAGACTACTCAGACTCACTTATTATCCAGTGTTTGCACATGAGCTGTAACGCACTGAGCGCCGTGGCCACTGACTGATGACCGATTGGCACTGATTGCAGCCTCATCTGAAAACGTGTAGAAATGACTCATGTCAGAGTTTTTGTGACCAGTCATCCATTTAAATCCTCATGGAGAAATGGGATCCATGGCACATTATCCCCATGACGGCTGTTTTTTTCAATAGATACTTTTTACGATATCCAAGGTTTCCGCAGCCAACACAGTGCAAAACCCAAGGCTTTGAGAACATTTTAAAACATTTTTGATTTAATTAATGCATTTCTAATAATTGGAAAACACTTTTAAGAGATGAAAAAATGAAATCGACAAATGAAACAAAATCATTATACAGTATATTTCTAGTAGTGCTGGTCTGAATACCCTTTTATGGGCTCCGGAGATTCTGTATAAATAACAGTAAATACTTAAAGCTCCTGGGTTGGGAGCTTGTGAAGTGTTTGTAGTAATGTACTATTATAACACTTGCATGATGTTGCATGTTATCTGCTACCATCTGTAAAACATTACATGTGATGGCATAAATGCGCGTTTGCTGACTCAGAACTACATAAAACTGCAGAAACATGTTATCAGTATAGCTATTTGACTACATTTTTAGTCTTAAACCATGAAAAGTTAAACAGAAGCCAATGTCCAGTGTTTCTTACTGTGTACGTAGTGGCTGTAGCGTTATTAGTTAAGTTTTCTAGGAGCTACTCATTTATACCATCACAACTAGTTTCTAAGTAGTGATGGTAAGTGGTGCTATTTACAGCATATGCAGGTGGTTTTCCAACCCGGTTGCGCCAGAGTGGTGAGACGGCTTGCAAATGCATGTTTGACCGACCGCCGTTCTCTTGTCATTGCTTAGTTTTAAGTCTCGCCACCTATGGTTGCTACACAGGTCAGGTCTTGGTCATGTTGTCTCCCTTTTGAAGGGATCTGAAGCCTTATTGGGTGACTTTTCATTACACTTTTTCACAAAACAAAAAAAATGCATCTTAAAATTGTTGCAAGGTACCACTGCAGGGGGCTAGTGTTTCTGTTGCAAGGTGTTTTTCTTTTTATGAGCCTAACTCTTCTAGAATCTCGTCCTGCAAAAACGTCTTTTAAAGACAAAAAAAGAAGATCTCTACTTCGAAGAAGTAATTCGGGGCAAATTATTGTTACTGCCGCTACAACTGTTGTGTAATTAGAAGAAGACGAAGGCATTGGATGATCATTCAAATGGTTCTTGAAAGGCAAAGCCTTTATGAAATGAAGTCCCCTAAAAAATAAATAGTCGGTAGTCTTTCCACTATTCAGTTTGGTCTCTAACTCTCACAACACAAGAAGGAAAAAGTTAAAATGAAACTTTTACCTGCAAACTTTGATTTTCAGTTACGGTATGTAGTTCATGTCGTAACGTGTTGGTGTGTCGAGCCTTCTTGTTTGTGTTTTTATTGCCCACTTTCTCTTCCATTCCCTGTCCGTCCAACTCCGCCAATCCCCCACCCGGCAGAGCAGCGTGTCCTCCTTCTGGTGATGCTGCTAATATGCGTTTTGTAGTCCCAGTCAGTTCATGGGTTCTTTTTTTTTTTTTTTTTTTTTTTCACCTGCTTTAAAAAAGAAGTTGTGAACTCTAGAAGTTGTGAATTCTAGTGCATCGTGTATGAACCATTTCTGCAGAACAGTTTTTAAAGATCAAAAACATTGAGCAAGTCGGCAGGGGTGAAGTCATGGTTCACTGTTAATGTCAAACCCAATTTTGGGGCCTAAGATGCGAGCTGTCATATTTCAGAAGAAATCCCAAGACTGCTATTACAGTTCCAGCAGTGTTCAGATTTGATCTCTGACCTTATAGACTCATCTAGTTGAAAGAGGAAAAGAAGCACAAACTCCATGACTCTATCAGCTCACAGAAAGGTTATTACGCTGTCAGCACTTTTGATTTGTGACCTAATATTATTATCTGCTTGTTATCGGGCATGCAAGCAAGGTTATACAAATCACCACGTGCACTGTGATTTGTGTCACGGCTGCTGTGGTCTGATTCAGTGATTCTCGATTGACAGCAGGGGGGAAGCTGAGCTTCTGAAGCAACGTTTAGGTTTTTGCTTTCACCGCAGAGGTCACACACTCGTTCTCTCAAGCAGAGTTGAAAGAAAATAAATCATTTTAACGTCTCTGCAGAGCTGTTATGATCCGTGTGGCAAAATCACATACCCTTATTGCTTTTTTTTCTGCATAATTTGATGTTTTTGGTGAATATATTCATTGTTGATTGTGGCTTGTACTGGAGATGTTCCATTACCATTTCTTTCTACAGATTCCAATACCTGGGCTTTGAGCATATCCTAATACTATCACATTTAGCAATTCATTTTTAAATTGACATCAAATTAAAAATATCTATTATTAAAAAAAAGAAAAGCGGGCTGGTCTACGATAAGGAATTCTACTTTTTTGTCCAACAGAAATGGCTCTAGTTTATACTGTTGGTTATTTATGTTGCGCAGTTGAAAATACTTCCAGGGGCTACAAGTTATCTTAGGCTTTGAGGAGTGGCAAACATGTTTAAACCATATAAATTTCCAAAATGTAAGATTTAAATACAAAGAGATGAACATGTGTCTATATTTGTAGGTCTATTTCCATAGTTCAAGGCTTTTGTAATGTGAGATGTAACCCAGTTTCTATGGGAACAAAATGCCACTGTGCAGAAAATAAAGTAACTTTTAATTGTTACATAGATGTTCGCTGCCAAGATAAATCAACAGTAATGAGCTGTCCTGATGATGTTAATTTTTCATTTCCCTGAATGGTTCATCTAGTCTAAGCACTCTTGAGAAATTTTAGCACAATTTCTGCCACTTTTTAAGCAAGAAAACAATGAAATCCGAGCACCCGTCTAAAAGGAAAAAAGGAGGATTTTCAAAGTACGCAAAAAGGTTCAAGATGTTTCCCTCAAAGTTCAAAATAAACGTTTTAAACAACATGGGTTACAGTAGACGTACTACTTTGAGCCTTCAACATGTGTTAATGTGTTCAAAACATGTTTAGGTTTTTTTTTTCAAGCTCTAAGCTGCTTGCTTGTTTAGCACCTTATTGTATAACGTGCGATTTTTCAAACTATCTCCAGTGACACGCAGCACTTTGGTCTGCAGAGTCTGTTAACATATTTAAAACCTGGATTTACTTGTGGCACAGGAGGAGAAATCAGACTGGCCGAAAGTCATAAATCCTCTGGAAATCATCAGCACTGTTGCAGCATTTTAAGTAACGTGACAGAAAACGACATCCTCCTCCCCAGGGACAGCAGCAGAGCTAAAACTGGCTTTTAGATCCAGGATAGTGCCGTTTTAGGCCATGCAACACTGGTGTTAAAGTAGATCAGGCAGCTGCAGGGAAAACACCCTCATGTATGAGTGAATTCTAAAGAGGCACTAGCTGAATGGGGTCAGAGGTCAGGACCATCTGCAGCCAGGAGTCTCAAAGAAACTGTCATGGACCGGCTCTTAACATGCACATTCCCATGGAGACGAGTCCCACGTCCCATTTGTGGGGTCCTAATGCCACTGCTGGTTGTTATAGCAACAGAGGAGACGTGACATTGTTTCATAATACGCTGTTTTTAACTCTTCGTCGCTCTGACTTCACTGGTGGGGTCATGCTCTTACCACGCCACGTCTGTGGTGGTAGCAGTGGGATTTTTTTTTGGGTGTCAGGTCACCACAGAATGTGAAATGACATTCAGCATGAAAAGCCCGGGAATGTAAACTGGACAGGGTTAATGTCAAGTTCATGGCGGCGTCTTGAAGATGAAAGCAGTGTGTATATTTTGTGCTTGAAAATGAAGAAAGTCGAGCTCAAATTGTATTATTGATTGAAATTCCTATCTGTAAAAGGTTTGGTTTGGTCTTTCCTTCCTATAGCTGCATAGCTGCATTGAATCATTAGGTTATCTTTTGATACTGAACCTTTATTGTCTTTCAGTCTCTTGTTTCTTTTTTTTCTCTCCAGGCACTGATAAATGACATCTAAAAATCAAGTTCTTTATAATTTTATATCCTGTACTGGTGCCTGCTGCCATTTTAAATACTAATTTTTAGCTGGAACACATCCATAAAATGAAATAACGTAACACAAGAATGTGGTACATACTCCCTGTGAAGTCTTATCAATAAATGTAGAATTAAAACAAATCTTATCAGTTTTTAACTATCTCATAATGGTTTTAATTTGCAGCTAACGTATTTATGAACTTCTGATAAATGTGAACAAAGAAGCATAATCTAGACAGTTACACTTTCTTTTATTTCTTTGACACGTTCTTGCAGAACTTATTGGATTCATCCTATTTGTGCGATGCCGTTTCAGCTCCCTGCCTCCTTGTGACTGCAGGAATGGTGACAGTTCTCCTATGAAGTTTCCTCGTTAGTAAAGACTGTGTATCCAAGCAACCTGCTGCTTTTTCCAAGAATGTATGACTTTGTGCTGCCAAGAACTTCATTTTTGTTTAAATCTGAGAAAACTGATGCAAGAAACAGGCAACAGGAGAAGAGGAACTATGAAGAGAGAAGTTCTTTTTTTAACTAAAGTCTAGTTCAACGCTCATTCAATTCCCTTTGAGCACTCTTTTAATATGCCATTGTGCATTTTGCCACAAAGGTAGAGTCTTGTAGGTTCACGTCTTGAATTTTCAGTCAGGTTTTCTTTCAGACTCGTGTTGCCTGTGGTGTGACTAAACTGCAGCCTTTGCAAAATTTTCTGTGCTAGAGTGGAGAAAATTATGAAGAATGTTGTTCCAATTGATTATATATATATTTTTTTTTCAGTTTTTCAGCTACTGAACAGAATGCAAATGAGTACGTTTTTACTTTTTGTTTGAGACTGCAGATCTGGATGCGTGGAATTTGCAAAACGTTTCCCTCAAGTAATAGCCATTTACACAGCAAACAGCTAGAATAAGGTTTTTCATAAATATTTATCTATCACCTTAATTATTGCAATTTAGTTGATAGAACATGTTCCAGTTTAAAATGCCTGCAGTAAGAAGATCTTTAATTTAAAGTAGATTCACAAACTGACCTGCAAAACTGTATTTTCAGCTTTACAGTTATTTAAACGTTATGTTACCTTTCTGCCCAAGTGTATAGAAAACTTTTTCAATTTTCTCTCCATTTTACACACCAATGCCAAAGAAAAATGTAGTACACACAACTGTTAAGTTTTATGCTGTTTTAAAAGATTTATCCACAACGTCAGGATCAATATAGTCTCATTTCACTGTTTTTGTTTTTATTTTATTTTTTTAACGAAATAAAGACTTTAGAGTTACTTTTGGTGTGAATATTTTACATTTTCTCGGCTACACTCATGTAGAATTGTAATAGGATTTTATGATGCTTTACTCTCTGAAGTAGTTTAAGTCTAAACCAAGACATGCTGTTAAAAGAATGTGTGTCTTATTGCGCAGGAGGACAAGGTGTTGCACTGCCAAGATCCCTCGTCCACGTGGGTGTGTGCGTGCACGCGTGCGCCATTACTACCGCTCATCATGACCCACTAAGTCATTGCAGGATAACAAGGGCCTATGTCCCCTGTGTAATCGGGCAGGCCTGTGCATGCGAGTGTATGAGTGAGCAAGATAAGCCCAAGATAGGCAGACTGGAACAGAGAAGGCAAGTATGTGGGTATGTCATCTGTGCTCAGACAAGACAAGTGCACTGACCGGAAGGAGAAAACCTGACAAAAGTAATGGATCCCGAGCAAAAGAACTTGACTTTTGAAATGCAACTCTAACCCACAGATACTGTAAGAGAGCTGTTTCCTGACCACAGCCTGGAACAAGAAGTTGACATGTGAAGTAGTATTATTCTACCCAAGTGTGTGAAACAGGACAATAAAATTTAAAGATGCAAAAGATTGGAATTTGTTTCCTGGGACTCCTTTGGCAAGACTTGGTGTGCATCTATTGCTGATCCAAAAATAACAGACTGTTTAGTAGACAGACAGCTGGTTTGCAGGTTTGCAGATTGCAAAGAGTAGCAAGAGTAGGAAAAATGCAGTAAACTTGTTGTAATTGATATTTTCCATTGAAATGTATCTGCCACAGAGAGAGTTTATTGAGTAAGAAGGTCTTAATTTGTGTCACAGCTAGAAATCAAACCATTGTAATTTGGTGCCTAAATGAATGTGTAGCTGTGTGTGGGCGTCCAGCTGACAGCATTAGTCAGAGATACACGGCTCACAGTACGTTGCAATTGCAGGGGCATGTGTGCTTAATTTTATCTTCTCTTGAGACTTTCCTTTGATGGGGTTTTTTTTCCTATAATATAATGTCTGCTTATTATCTTCTCTCATGGCGCGTATGGACAATTTTCCAGGCCCTTTGAAATGTTTCCCATTATTCATGTTTCAGGCTTAATTTTGTGTGCTGTCAGGGGACCGCGATCTCATCTATCTATCCGACTATCCGATTTTTTTTTTTTTTTTTTTTTTTTTTGGATTTTTTTTGTTTAGGGTATGATGAAAATATGGACTGACTTGTCCCAGACCACTTGTAGGTGATCCCACGGCCACTTTTGACCACACCTCCAGCAACACATTTTAATACAACGTCTGAACGTCGTCTGAACGTCATCTGAACGTCGTCTGAACGACGTCTCTGTGGTAGAATAAGCCATCCAGAGACAGGATGTGAAGACAAATGCATGAAAACAAAAAAGAAATAAGTGAAAATTATGGTCCATGCAATGTAACTGAGCCTTTAATACACTGCAAAAACAGCCCCTCTAAAAATAAGCCATGTTTTATATTCCATGAACCTAGTTGAAATTGTCTTATTTTAAGCAATGGGGTAAGAAAAATTTAAACCAGCAAAATGAAACAAGGCTTTTATTTTTTTTTAACTTCCTTAGAAATTAGTTTTTTCAGTGTATTCACTTAAAACACATGTGGAAATGTTCAGAAATAAGTGTTCTGTGCTTGTTGGATCAGCCCTGAGAGCAGTTTTCAACAGGGGGAGCTGAGCGCCTTCGCTCCGGCTTGGGTCATGCTGACCCGGACTTTAGAGCCCTCCAAGGGTTAACAAAGTCTTCAGTAGAAGAGTTGAATTCTTTTGTAAATAAGATATTTAACAAGACACTCACTGTTTATTTCTTTTTAGTGTGGAGAATTGTGCACAAGATCCTGTCAGGAGAACGTATTATATTGCGAAGCAATTTATTTGGCCAAAACTCTTTTGTATCACATTTCAATGCACAGATTTATTAATTTGCCTTTAGATATCTCAGTGCAAGGTAGTAACCTACAGCTTTATGTTGCTGGGTGGAGCATTCATGGAGGGATAAAGCACTGGAGGTTCTTGAATTTGAGCACTTTCACTGGATTTCAGATTCTGAGTTGGATGGCTGATGTTACGCTCCCCTTATACATTTTTCATTTTCTGTGTCTTTTTTGATTCTTAGTGCTTGTAATTTTTTTTCTCTGCAACAACCTTCTGCTCTATATTCTGGCTCACCATGACCCAAAAAAAAACAACAACAAAAAAACAGCCAGATTTACTCGCAGGCAATATTTGGCTGTTTCCCCATACAGGATAATCTCGTTTTAGATTTTGAATGACTGCTGCGACATGTGATGATAAAGGGGTACCAAGTTCTTGTGAAAGCAGTGGAGTCTGACTCGGCTGGGAAAGAGGGGTGAAAACAGAAATGAATAAAGTCTGAGATGATTGCAACTACTGAATGCAGGACACTTTAACGGGTTTGAAACTTGTTCACATATGCCGTCTGAGGATGGAGTTTGTTTTAGGACCTTCTGAGTTTGGCCCCAGTTGTTTTCACATAAAATCTGTGAAATCTATTATACCTTACACTTGTTTAGATGATGATACAAAACAAAACAGCCCAAAAGGAAAGAACCAAACACCCCTTAAAAAGCATTACAATTGCAAACATAGCTGCTTTTGTTAGTTAGTGCAACATTTCTGATTTGTGCGTTCATGGTTTTTATTCACGGCTGGGTGCTTATTGCTGGTGTTGTTTGAAGTGGGTAATTAGAAAATACACAAGGATTATTTTTTTCCCCTGAAACCCATTGCTTTGTAGCTCATATACAAGGCCAACAATTTTTCTCCTACTTGTGCTACAAATTTCTCACAACATGCAGATGTATGCAAATGCAACTACTGTGTGCATGCTGCAGATCCTGTGCAACTAGTCTAATACTTCCGGCAGTTGTAGCAATCTTGTTATTGCACATCTAAGTAAAAAGTCCACTGGCTGCACTGCTTTCTTTTTTAAGCAGTGTTTGTGAGAGTGGCTGTGCTTTCATGTTTCTTTTTTCAAAATGATGGAGCGTAGTTACTGCACTGTCAGCACTCACAGCTGAGTACTCAAAAAGAGCAATCAATAATCACTTGGTCTTTCTCCCCCCCCACCTCCCCACCTCCCTCCATCACTTTTGGCTCCATGCCTTCTGTTTGTAGGATGTCACATCTCCATGGGTGAGGCCCACTGAGCCAGGAAACCCTGCGCACACACCCCCTCCACCCCTTACCTCTGCCCTCAGACCCTCCCCACGCCAGTCACCATGACTTCCACCAGCCAGCTGTTGGGTTTGGCGGACGTGGGGCTGAAGTGTGACCAGGAGATTGAGAGGAGATATGAAATCGTGCCCTCGGTGGTCTGTTCCATGTGTTGCCTCTTTGGAATCATCTACTGCTTCTTTGGTAAGTGATGATCAAGTCTAGTCCGCTTTTTTTTTCTTTTTTTTTTAAGTGTCCGTAAGATATTAGTACTTCTGTTTTTTATTTATTTACTTTAGTTGATTGAGGCCATTCATTACAGATAACATATTATAAATGCACTTTGGTTATAAGTGGATAGTTTTCTGAGGTATTGAAGAAATATTGGTGACGTGATTCAGTCAACACACTACCTAGATACAGAACAAAAGCACTCTTTTTAAAAACATCTGTACAGTTCTGTTCATAGCATCTGGTTTTAGGGGGTGGAGTCGAGAATTCAACTTCTCTCTACAGCAGGGGCGTGTCTTATTAGCTTTGCATTACGCCCTTCTGAGGAACAGCAAATACAGCAGGAAGCCACGTAGATATAAATCTAAATCTCTGATCTGTTCCTGTGCTGAACCCAGGTGATATGAAAAGACACATTGTTATATACTGTATATTATTGTCATAACGTGTCCACTTTAAGCCACAAAGTCCTTACATAGGGACAAAGTAAAAACTTCATTTGCTTCCTCGTACAAAGTCATCCTTACTAGTGAAAGAACCTGAGAGAAAGAACTGGTCCAAAGGAGCAGTTATTGTCCCGTGTATGACTGTTTACTGGCTGTCTTTCTAAGGGTTAATAATTGTCAAGTAACATCTGTAACACACAGCTGTTTTCCCTACCACGGTTATGTTTCAAAAGAATCCATATTTATTTAAATAACATGCTCGTAATTTTGATTGAAGTCGACTACAAGAAGTGCACATAATTTTTTTTTTTTAATTCTCCTCATTCCATGTAGAAGCTTTTGTCAGCTTTCTAAAGCTCCTCTCCTGAGGATCTCAGTCCGTGGGGATTATTTAACTGTTAGGCAGAAACGGTTGCTTATGTGGCAGCTGCTCATTGTGTGTTTGAGATGTAGTAATTTAACTACGACGCAGGAAAATATTTCATGTGTAAATGTTGATAAGTAACCCAGCAGAGCCCTGAGAAGACATTTTTGGTTGGCTGGGAGCAGGCTGGTCCTCTAAGGAATTGAGATGCGCTTTTCTTTGGTTCTGACCCAATTCTGTCGTTCTGAGATTGATTATTTGCACACAAAAAAAAAAGAAGTGTAAAAACTGTAGAAAGTAATGAACACCTACATTAACCAACCTTTAAACCTTTAACCTTTACATTAATAAACCATGATTCATCTGAACTTTATAAACCGAGTTTTTACTATGTCAACTGTAAAACCGTAAAGGTTTGAATGTGAATAGAATTTCTTTGCTCCGTTTCAGACCAGACCAGATCCAATTAGTGAATCCATATTTTTTTGTATGTATGTTTTTTTTGTGTATGTATTTTTCTTAATAGTGTTAAAAAGTGCTGAACAAAGCAGAAAATTCTATTTGAGTCCGATTTAAGGCATCAAAAAATAGAATTAAAATGTAAAATTAGTCTAGTTAAAATAAAACAAATAAAAATAACAATAATAATAATAACTGCTGAGCTAAAGAAACCAACAGGTGACGCAATCCCCCATCCTCCACAAGCTCCAGGCGACTGTTGAAAAGAAACTCTTAACAAGAAGAAAGCTCCAGCAGAACAAAACATATTTTATTATATGAACATGTTATAGTAATGAAAATTTTGAATTCCTTTGTTGGATTACATATGCTCTGCCAGGCATTATAGTCTTATATGTGTATTACAATGTCTACAAAATAACCACTAGGACAGTTTAGATCCTTCACCTGTTCAAAGCTGCTATAAAGAAGACTGCCAAAGAAAGTCTATGATAAATTGTCTGATTTTATTTGAACAAAGAAATAAAAAATGAAAAGCATGTGCTTGCTTGGTTTTGGAATGTTGCTTTTCACACAAACAGTTGAAATGGTTTTGAAAGGAAAATTGTCTCTCTCTTTTAATTAAAATGCATATTTGGTAGAAAATGGTGACAAATGCAAATAGAAACATTTTCAGTTCTGAATAGTGCAGACAATAAGAACATTTGATAAGTTCAGGTAAAGTATTACTGCCAGCTCTCATATCAGAAACAGGATGTCCACAAATCCATATTTTTAAGTTGACAGTATGCATCAATGCCACAGAAGCAGGCAGCCCTGAGATAAAGTTGATGGTTTTTCTAAAAGATAAAGTGCAAAGAATATTGAAATTCATTGATATTTAGCTCCATTTGGGCAAAAAGTAAATTTTCTCTTGCTTCAGTTGTACTGTGAGGACTTGCAGATGGTTGGCAGAATGTCTGCATATCAATGATTTTTTTTCAGAAAGTGAACTAATCAACAGGCAAGCATCACATAAGAATCCATCAAAAGCATATTGGCATCAACTTGCTCCAGATGCTTTCGCTCTGTTGTGTCTGTTTATCTCTCTGTGTATGAGAGCATATTCTTTAAAACAAATACTGTAAGAGCCATAATCACTGCTACACGAATGAGACAGATTATTACTGATATTTGGCTGAACTCCCACAGCTATGTCTGATTAGTCAAACACATCTCTGTGGGTTATCAGACTCAAGATTTTTTGGTTTTGTTTCGTTATTTGGAGGAGAAAAATGTTAGCTGACATCTGATCGATCCAGACACACAAAACTGCATGCTGGTGAGTGGTATTGGTGAAATATCATGCATAATGCAAGAGTGAGACATAGCCTTATTAAGCCAGAATGAACAGATGGGACTAACTGGTGGTTGGAGGAAAAGTACGGGAAGCAATGAGGAACAAAAGGCGATTGGGGTGTGGGGTATATAACATGATGCCTGGCAAGAAGAAGGGACAGGAGAGTAAAAGATGAGTCAGAGAAAAGTGGACTAGAATTTCAGTGGAGCAAAGAATTGGCCTGATATTTCAGAATTCATCTATTGATCGATATAAACAGTCAAATATGAGAGAGCGATGCTGAAGACTTGTAACGTCGGCTGACCAAACAAATGCCCCAGCAAACAGTTGTGAGAATTCAGACGGTTTTCACCAGATTTAAAGATATCGAGGAGAACCCGCGTGACCCGCCGGGAAAGAAAAAGGAAAGTCCATGTTGTAGATAAGAGGAGGAGTATTGTGAAGTTGAGCTGCACATTGCCTGATTACACAAAGATAAGAATCTGACATCAGGTCCCTCCGAGACAGCGTCCAGTCAGAGAGCGAGAAAAACAGAGATACCAAAAAACAATAACGGAAGACACAAATATTAATAAACATAAAAGCTGGCCAATGAGATTTGAACTATTGAGATCAGCTTTTAATATTTCTGAGTCAGTCTTCCGGTTTTTGTTACAATAAAGTATATTAAAACAGAAAGCAAAGTCAGAAGGGAGTATGAAATAAGAACAACTGGAAGAACAATTGTTCTTTACAGCAAGCCTCTTCACTAATGTGTGCAGTTAACCTTTTGTAATGTGACGATCTCTATATTTCGAGGTTGTTTCTTTATTTCCATTATTTTATCTTTTTTTCCATTGTGTTTCAATGTGGAAAAAAGAAACACACCAAAAAAAAAAGAACTTCTTTTTTCTTTCCAACCAAATGCAAGCCCTACCACATATTATTTCTGTTGATTAGGCATCTTCTCTAATATTAAGCACCCTTTTAATCCCTAAAGCTGTTGCAAAACCACAAAGCAATCTCCAGTTAATTATCAGCTCAAACAGAGAAAACAGTACAGTGTTATTACAGAATGAAAATGAACCGCTGCATCTGACAACAAATAACACAAAGTGTCTCTTAGTGATGCAGCTCCTGTTTCAGGTTTGTGCTACATTTGTAACCCAAATGTCATTTTAAAGGGCTGTTACGGAGTAATAAGCTATGCAGTCCTCCGTTAATAATATTGAAACCATTTATTTGGTTATTGCTGTGAAATTGTTTTGGCAGTGGAAGATTACATGGTGGATGAGTGTGCTCTGATGGATTTACCTTCACCTCTTTTTAAGCAGCATTAATCCCAAATACCATTCAATTCTTTCAACCTTTTTTTTTTTGTGGAAAAAGTTTGGCTGCTAGGGTTTTAAGGAAATGTTTTATACAATCCCTGTTTTGCTGCTGGCTTATTTAGTGTCGATATAATGTTGAGTTCCAACCTCATTTCGGTTTAATAGATGTCTCTGGCTGATACCTCACAGCCAATATGCCTGTGATACCTTAACAGGGTTCTGTTTTCTTCCCCACCGTCTCCCCTCCAGGCTATCGATGCTTCAAGGCTGTGTTGTTTCTCACAGGCCTAATGTTTGGCTCTGTGGTCATCTTCATGCTGTGCTACAAGGAGAGGGTGATGGACACTCAGCTGAGCGTGGAGGCGTCTGTGGGCATCGGCCTCGGCATTGGGACCCTGTGTGGTCTGGTGACCATGTTGGTCCGCAGTGTGGGGCTGTTTATGGTGGGCCTGCTGCTGGGCCTGCTGGTAGGGGTGGCATCACTGGTGGTAATTTATTTGCTTTTTTTTTCAGCACTTTCATTTGTGAAATAAACCAGCTTTGCCAATGTTCATGCACATAAGCTTCTCTAGATAAGAAATGTATACAGAAAATCCTCCCTTTGTATAAATCATTCTGAAACTGCTGTGTGGAGCTGTCTTTGTCTAGATATTAATCGGGGTTAAAAATGGGGATATGCCTGTCAATGATATAGTAATTTCTCACATGTCAGAATTTTAAATGCCGCTATAATAATTGGTTTTGATCAATCTTACTCCGTTTTTGACTGTAAAATATGTCCAGGAGACCCCATGGATACTGAAATCATATTGAAAATACATAAAGTAATTCCACGAATGTTCAAAGATAAACATGTTTTAAGTGATATCCCATGTAAAAGTGGCTTATTTTGTTGCTTTGACTTGTGTAATATTAACTTCTTTCACAATTAACATAATAACAACAATATCCACAATTACTAATATGTGAAACAAGTGGTTCATGTCCGTAGCCAAGCGAAGTAGTACGCTACAACTATAACCTAACATTTAATGTGCAACATGCTCATTAAATTATTTGATGATTTTTTTTTTTGACCATGAATATCATCAGTGGACCACCGTTGGGCTAGATTTGCCATATAACTGTAATATACTGTAATATTTTTGACTACATCTTTGAAACTTTTAATCTTTAGTATGTTGCATTAATTAACATCATAACTGAGAGCAAATTTTCTGAAGAAACCTAATTTTTCATTATGTCTCAGGCCATGGAGGAGTTTTATCACCCCAAAACAGTGTGGGTTCCTCTGGGCATTCTTCTGGGCTCTGGAACCTTGTTTGCTGTCCTCACTCTTCAGTGGCAGCGCTGCTTCGTCACCTTGTCGACAGCCACGTTTGGCTCCGCTATCATCACTGTCACAGTGGATTATTTTATAGAGCTGTTTGCCTTGGTGCAGTACATCTACGAGAGACTCAAGGTGAGAACGGTGGTGTTTTTTTTTTGTTGTTTTTTTTCTACCTGTTTGTATTTCTGAACGTGTGCTTTTGAAGGGGAACGATGCCCGTCACCTTGAGGAGGGTTGGCTGCTTGTCTTGTTTGTTTGCTCAGTCTGAAATTTCCAATATTTATGACTTCACAAAGGACACTATACCAATTATTTTCACTTCTCCGCTTGGTGGATAAGGTGGAGGCTGAGTTAAGAGTCTTAAATGTTGATAAAAATTTTCAAGTATGACTTATGTTATTTTATTTTTCCACAATGACGTGTTTTTACTACATAGATAAAATGTCGCTGTGTAAATGGCTCATTTGATTTTGAAGACTGTGAAATATTCACAAAGTTTGTAATTAAAGGAACATAATGGAGTTTAAACAAGCCTAGGTCTATTATTAGATGATGCATGTCAAATTTACCAAAATTATGTGACTTTTGAAGTATTGTCAAACACAAAAGCAGTAGAGTTTATGGCTTCTGCTTCGTTAGATCTGGATAGATTGGTACTAAAATACAATATGAACGGTCCTATATACAGTACAAACAGTTAAGCACTTTTTGTACACATACAAAGTGAACATGGCCTTGCTTTGTCCGTAGGGACACCATCCACACTATCTCTTCAGTGGAACGATATTTTGAGTCTTGTTAGAGGCTTAAAAAAGCAATTTATTTTTACATAGTTTCATTGCATCCTGTGCTAACATGAAGTGCTATTTTGTTGCAAATGTATTTTCTAATTATTTTTGACTTGAAGGACATAAAAGTATTTAAATTTGCGATTAAAGAGAAAGCCTGTAACATAGTTAGGGTTTTTTTACTTATTGATTCCCAGTCTTATCCTAATTTTGGTATTGTACTGCCATAATGTTGACTTGAAACAAGTAAAAGCTGGTAATTCAAATCTCTGCACAAATAAAATATATTATATTCAAATTTTAGATGATGTGTATACAGTATTGCCTATTTAATGGAATGTCAGACATAATGTTCTTTACCGGTGGAGGAGATTCAGAAACAGATAAGATGTTGATATGCTTCAGTATCTCCGATATTCTGGAATGCTTTAACATTGTAGCATATCCAGGTTTTTACTGAAAGAAGAAGAATATTTGTCCATGTGCAGCATGCACCAGGGCCTTACAAAATCTAATCATAACCACGATGCAACCTCTGAAAGATCTTTTTTGGGTGTAGTAAGGAAAAGGATTTAATTGTAATCCTTGCAGGTGGCGCCAAAGCGACCAGTGTGCTGGTTTACGTGGGTCATCTTGGGGGTCTGGCCTGTCCTGGCGCTTCTTGGAGTGCTGATCCAATGGAAAGTTACAGCTGAGGGATTTTCTCACACAGAAGGTGAGTTTGTACAAAAAAGAAAGTGCAAAATTGGATTAAAGTCCTACACCACTGAACACCACTGGGGGTGGCTCCAGTGGACTTCCATAAAGCATATAGTGTATGTACACCTAAATTGTGTAAGCAACTTGCTTCCTAATTAGGGTTTCCTTTTAACAAAAAAGTATATTTTTCCCTCAGCCTTGTCTAATGTGCATTAGAAATACACCATTTGTTATGGTAGGGGTGACCATCATTCTGCTTCCCTCTGAGGTCCCTGATGGCATTGCCTGGCAACAGCTTGGCAGTGGCGTTAATCCGCACCTATGGCACTGACTGACTAATCTGCCCGTGGCTATTCTAAGGTCTGACAAAATGCAAAGTCTCGTTTAAAGTAAACCCAAATTTATATGGGGCTAAAATAACTTTTTGAATTGATCTTTGAAGTGTGCTACGTAGTGCGGTGTTGGTAAATGTGTAAATGGTAACGGAAACTAATTTATAATGGGTTATATACTTTTCACTCAACCCACCCTCTTGCCATCCCATTAACCAGCGAAAACTGATTTACCTTCTTTCAAAACATCTAGTCATGACGGGTTACGCATGAAAATATAGGCGATAGGTAACAAGAGAAAAAAAGTTAGTCCTTGACTTCATTAAACTAAATTATCCATTTACCAAAATTTAACAAATATACACAACATTTTGGAAAATGACATCTTTATAGATGTGATGTGTTTTCAGTCTGGAAGGGTTGTCAGAAAAAAAACAAGGGAGTATGACGGTGTTTCATAAAGCTGCACGTGAAAGGTCTTCTGAAATAATGTGCAATGGACAGATGTGGAAACACCTTATACCCACTATCAAGCACGGAGGTGGAGGGATGATGATTTGGGGTTGTTCAGCAGCCACGGGATCTGAGCTTCTTGGAGCCGTTCAGTTGACCGTGAACTCCCCTCTGTACCTCGATATCCCGGAGGCAAATGTTAGGAAGCCATATGTCCGACAGCTTAGGCTTGGTGGAAACTGAGTCATGCAGCAGCATAATTATCCAGAGCACAAAAGAAAATGTAGGTCAGAATGGCTGAAAAGGTTAGAATTGAGAGTTCAGAGAATATAATTCCAACTCCTTCATTGGCTGGACCTGGGAGGGATTTCCCGGTCTGGCTCAGAGGGTTCACCATTCGTGCTGCTGCTGCCATGTGGTGTTGGCATTAGGCATTTCTTTTTCCTCCAAGACCGCTTTCAATAACAAAAGCTCTACTGTTTCTAATTTGTGTGTTCAGTCTCCATTAAATTAAATGGAGACTGGTTGTAACAAGTGCAAACAACATTTATAAACATGAACTGAACTAACTAACTAAAAAAACAAAAAACAAAAAAAGAACCAATATAATATAGCGTTCAGCAGGGGCACCGTGGATGTGTCCAAATGGCCTTAATTCAATTAAAGATACTAGGCATTGAAAGATGTGAACAACGAAAAGTCCAGAAACCTAAATGAATGTAAATTAAATTAACGCTGCAAAGAAAGAAGGGCTTAAATTCTCCATGAGAGTGACTGATAAAGTCGTTCAGAAAGCAACTACTTCAGCTTTTGCTGCTGAAGGTGGATGTAGAGTCTCTTGAGTCAGAGATGTATTGAGCATTGTCTGCATTATTTTCTTCTTTTTGGCCTCATTTTTGTTAAATTAAAAATGGCAAAAAGTTATCCACTGCTTTGTGTCTGAGGTTGTGTTCGCCTAACACAAAGACCCACTGATAAGATGATATCTCTATGTTGTTGATAACTTTTATTCATCACTATTATAGTATTTTCTTTCTGCTAGATCAGTGGTGGACATCATTTTTTTTATCTCCACAATTAAAAGTAGACAAAGGGACAAGCCTCTGATGATTTGATTAAAGCATTGACTCAGTTTACCTGCTGATTCAATCATCCGTTATTTATTTATTTATTTATTTATTTATTTTTATTCACTGCCAGATGAGGCTTGCTTTAATTTCCCAAGCTTGTACAGTAACTACTGCAGCTTATCACTGGATGTTGACCTGTTCTGTAAAAATCTTCTGCTTCACAGTTGCAAAGTGTCAGTGAAGAAGTCACACATGGCCTCAAATAATGGGATTAAACAGCAGGGTGCTGCAGTTACCAGACAGGACGTGGGCAAAGACTTACGAAGCTTTTTAGTGCCATTTTGGAAATGATGTGACGCCGTGTAGTGGAGAGAAAGTTTAAAGGAATTAGTTTGCTGTGACCGTGGGAGGAAATGGATCCTTAATTCCATACACTTTCATGCTTTTGTGGGATTGTGGTGAGAGCCCTCATGAAGAAATAAGTGGAAAAATACAAATAACAATGATTGTAAATGAAAAGGGTGGAGAATAAAAAAAAAAAGGTCAAACAGAACATCAGGTTTGCTTGAATGTGCTTTTTATCTACTGTGTGATCAGAACGATGGAAGAGCAGAAAAATTAATAATACTATCATTCATGTTGATTGGTGATAAAAGGCAAGTTACTTATCTAATTTAAATTAAAAATTGATAAATGAGTTTTATGTTTTTACCTTAAAAAGCTGAAAAGGATCTTTAATGAATAAAAAAGAAAGAATGATTGAAGAAAATGTAGCTGAGGGTCAGAATGAAGAGGGAGCAGGTGTATTGGGGGAGGGTCTGGGTGAGGGTAATAAACTGGGGAACAATGGGTAAGCAGGGCACCCAAGTGGATCGGTGAGGGAAATCATCTGTCAGCTGGATGAACAGCACATGGGACTCGGACATGGATGAATCGTTAACGTTGCATGTTTCATGTTTTTTTCCTGCCTTCCTGTGGAGGCAACGGTAGGAAATTCACAGATACCGTGGACATATAAAACCATTAGGACTCCCGTTGGCCTATGTAATATTAACCCCACCCATTTCCTTAATTTAACCCTAAATTCTCAAACAGCTTCCTTTTTGTAATGGTTTTTTACTGTCCCCTCTCAGTGGGTCAAAAGTTTACATTGGTCCTCACAAAGACGGACAGACCAGAGCGCATAGGCGTGTGGTCAGAGGGGCTCAAGATGGGGGGAGCCGGGGTGGAAAAGAAAAGGAGGGAGGTGGTGGTTGGGGGTATCATTCAGGAGTTTCCCTAGCAGATGGTGCCTGATGTCCAACTGCACAGACACAATTGACCTCATCACACATCTACACCCAACCACACTAGTACGTGAGGCGACTGGGACCTATCCAGCCTGTGTGTGATGTGGAGTCATTTCTACTTCATAAAACGGATATTAACAGATCCCTTACAATGCAAACTGCTCTGTCCCCAAAATAATCATGTGTTTAAACAATGGGTAGTAAGAGAAGGTGGATGTTGGCCATCCTCTGCTGGGGAGGGTGTGAGACTAACGAGAGCAGCTCAGTGCATGCAATGAGGAAAACTGCCCATCTGACTAAATAGAAAGAACAATGTGAGGAAATGTGTGTTAGATTGTTCAATTTTAATTGTTTTTACTTTTCACTTAAACCTCTACCAAATATTATTTTATCCTGCCGTCACTAATTGTCGAATATGTTTGTTCTTCCCCTTTTTCCTCACATGATCACAACTTGTTGTTTTCCTGACCTGAAGTGGTTCTGAGTCGGCAACAGCGGAGGGTCCAGCTCATGCGAATCCGTCAAAGGGAAGAGAGGCTGAAAAAGGAGAAGGAAAGCAAAAAGAAGAAAAAATGCCAGAATCAGAAGAACATCCTCAAGCAGAAGGGTCCCACTCATCACCACCACCAGCATTACCACCACCCGGCAGCGTCCCATCCTCATCACCAAACCCAGAGCTCTCAGCCACCTAAAGTTCCTCCTCCTCCTTCTCAGACAGAACCTGGCTACCACCGCAAGCCCAATCCGAAAAGACGCTTTGATGGAGATGTGCTGTCTCCGGTAAGATGATATTAACACCTTATTCGTAAGAAGAAATTAAACTACAATTGCTGGAGTGGTCGTGAGTCCACAGCAGAGCAAATCCACTTTGCTTGTTTGCGCTGAGCTGCTTTCAGTGAAGGCCTGGCCAACAGGTGCTTCCTAATGAGGGGCAACCACCAGGTCTGGCTCAAGGATTGAGCCCCAGTGATCCACATTTACGTAAGGGATGATGTGTTCTTGGATTTCACCTATCAATGTGTGTACCGTCAAATCTCTCATTCCCTTAAACCGATTTAACTTTGGCAGTTGAACCAAACATTGTGCCAAGAAGATGATAAAACTTGACTATCTAGAGCAGTCTTTTTCAAAACTGGTGCTTACGGGCTGCTGCTGCCCTGTTTTTGTTTTGGGTTGTTTTTTTTTAAAGGCTTTTGTGGCTCTGGTGGCCTTTATTTATAAATAGCTCGACAGGAAACTTGGGATAGAGAGCAAGGAATCACAGTCCTGGAGTCGAACCTGGACTGCCTGCACAAGGGCAAAGGCCTCTGTGTATGGTGCACACACTCAACCAAGTGAGCTTTCAGCATCCCAACCTGCTTTCAACACAGCTGATTCCAATGAATCAAGAGTGTTGGAGCAAGAAAACATCTAAAATGTTCATGTAAGAGTTTATCATTTTGAGAAATTACCTTCACAAATGTAAGATGCGTGGAGAGACTCTCCCATAGAGATATGGTGAGAGGTTCACTCATTCATCTAAGAGGGGCTCAGGAGTGTAGACTATATCCCCATTAGTCTTTATTCTAGTCAAAAAGTGAGTCGAATTTAGAAATAATTTACCTGATTTATCACTACTGCTAAAATACAAAAACCTGAAATGCTCCTATAAGCCCTCTACAGTCAGTCTTTCACTGCATGACTAGGTATTTAGAATTTGCTTAGAGTTAATTTCACATTTTAAAATTGCATTTTGTCTATAAGGAACAGTAAAATTGACCCAAAGTCCTTATTCGAAGGTTTATTTTTCTAACCTTTTTCTTATTGGGGAGTATGCCCCCAGATGCCATCTCTTCATGTAGTATAAATAATCCATCCATCCTGCTGTCCACAGTAGTTTTGCCACAGGCACTGTTCAATTCCATATTTTTCAGGCCCAGTCCATGCACTGAAGTGAGAAGGCTTATAATTTGCTTTTTCTTTCCAAAGATAATGATTTCCCCCAGTGATATATCTGACAATTTGAAGTAATTAGGCTTTCCTCGAACGAATCGTTGTACAGTTTCTGTGCAAATGGGACATACGTTTGAAGCTGGTTCTCTTTGGGTTTTCAGTGACCCATTATAACCCTTTTCAAAACCACAAGCAAACATTCTTAAAACTTTGAAAAGTACAACATCATGTACTTTTCAAAGCTCTATTAAGAAATGTTAGAAATGACTGTACTTTTGTGATATATTCTGATGACTTGTGTGCCGACTTAAATCCAAATGTTGAAGCAAAAGTTCAAATAGATAAAACCGCTGATTCTGTTGTCTGTTCGGTTGTCTGTCAGTTGAATCTCGCTGTCTGTTTGTCTGTCTAGTTAGAAAACTATTTCAAATGCGAATAATGCAATATTTTCTTTTCTACCACTGAGCATAAGACTTTAACTACCTTTGCAGCATGTTTAGAGCTCAGTTCTGGAACAGTTTTTAGTGACTGGTACAAATCAGCGATTCATTAGGTGATAATAATTCTCATGGCTGCTTCATTAGAATGAAATTACTTGGAAAACAATAACACTTTAGTGGTTGTTTCCATTGTTTCCTGTCACCATGTACTTATACCAACGCTTCTCCCTGTCCACAGAGCTACATCAGGAGTTTCAGGGACAGACAGACTGACAGACGGGCATACTCCCACAGTCGAATGAGTCGCTCTCGAATGGCCGAACTGGACTACGACTGCGGGTCTCAAGTGCCCCTGACAGCCCACAATGGATCTGCAGTTCGCATCTGAGGCAGGGGAACTGCACAAAACAAAACATGAGCACACAATCACAAGCTACTTCAAAACTCTCAGTCACCACTAGGGATGTAAAACCTGACGTTACCGTGCCAACCCAATCAACTGCCCATTTACAAAACAGGAGCTTGTTACGTTCCAAAGTTGGTATGACCCAAACCGTTCAGTTTTTGTCCCATTTTTCTTCTTTGTGAATGTCAAATTGAAAAGATTTTTTTTTTTAAGCCTAAGAATCATGGGTCATTGTACACTATTTGGCTCCCAAGTTAATGTACTGACACATTTTCACTGAAAAAACAAAAGCTTTTTTTTTTTTTGCGTGTAACAAAGTTAATTGTTACGGTCATAAGAAGTCTGTTCCTGTGGGAGTGTAGTGGGAAGGATAAATAATCACAACAATGCACTTAACATTCGTACCGCTCCAGATAAAGCAGCATCATATTTCTTTTAAGTCAGGGTAATGCAATTTTTTTTTTTTTTTATCTTTACCTTCACCAGTATCTTTATTTTGAAGGATGATATTGCTTAGGTTTAGGATTCGGTGGAGAACGCTTTGTGTAAAATGTCACAGAACAAACTCCAAGGCAGCTCTTCCTCATAGCATTTCCATGAAAGGCCACCGTGTGAAATCCATGACGTTCGTGACGTCACTGACAGTAAATTTAGACGCAGTAGCACAAGCCCTGTGCTACTTTAAAAAGAAGACCGATTTTAGATGTGAAGTGGAGTCAACAAAGACAGCCTTTTTCTGTATTCCACTCATAAATTTGTGTCATTACTTGTATTGTGGTCATATTCCAGGTAGAGTGTGTTTATTTCTTGTTGTTTTCCTTCTATATATGATCCCCGATTGTTCCAACTAGAGATTTTAACAGGATACACAAACAACCTGTACTCCTTTTTGTTAACCTTTATTCTCCTAGATTTAAAACATTTTGTATGTATGTAGTAATCGTGTTGATACATCTCCAAGTGCTCAATTTTCTTCCGGTTATGTCAAGAACGACTCACCTGTGTGGGATTTGTTCAAGACAAAACACTGCTCTCTGAAAGTGGTCATCCAGAAATCTTTACGTTGTAAAAAAAAAAAAGAAAAAAAAGAAAATATGCAAGACTTTTGAAAATGTCCGTTTCTGTGTGTGAGTGGACACGTGACCCCTGCTGATGGAGGTTACCAAATATTAGCCAACGAGAGCGGGATTCACTTAAATCGCAGAGGTGCGTTCTGTACTCACCGCCCTCGTTTTTTGCCAATATAATGGTATACTTGAAAATATGTGTGATATGTCTTGTAATTAAGAGAAGGTTTGAAAAAAGAAGAATTTTTTTTTTTTTTTTTTTTCTCCTCTGGACAAGAGACGATGGAAGCGTTTACAAATGGCGCCCTCTAACGTTTACTGCTCGACGTGTCTTCTGGACTTCCTCCGTGTGTGTGTTCGTGTGCATTTGCATTAACATGTTTCTCTCTTTGAAATTCAAACGTGCTCCGTGGATCGACAATGTGTTACATCCAGGGAACGGGAATCTGAAAAGAAGATTGTTGCAGACGAAGCACTGTTTTCTACTTGAACCTTGGGAGGGTAAAATACAACAAATCAGAAATGACACAACCATAAACACAAAATCCAGCTTCTGAATGGCTACTTGAAATATGTGATATGTGTTTTTTTGTTTTTTTGAACTACATCCTTAAGTACCACTAAATAATGTGGCTACTTGGACTTGGCAGAGAGGACCAGTTATTTACATCATACACCTTTATTGCATGACAATACATGTGTAAATTGTCCAGTGTGTTGTGTCATTGTTGCCATGTGACAGTTTCAGACTTTCAGTTTAGTTTGTTGGTCCAAACTTCTCTTCTCTTCATTTACACTGTTAAAGGGCTTGAAATGCAGGCGTGTATTATCTTAAGCCACCCACAGTTCTGCTGTATTGTATTATTCCAGTAATCTTTCACAGTAGTGGCTATAAAAGTATTATTTTGGTTTGCTTACACCTCGGTCATGCTTTGGGTCCCTTTTTGTGTTTTTCTTTTTGACTGTAGTGCAATTTTAAACATTGTTAGCCTCGACTTGAAAGCGAAATGTCAATTCTAAACATTGCTCCGTCTTTTGGAGATAGAACTAATAATAATTAAAAAGATCTTGTTTCATTTCTTTTCTTACAACTACTTTCTGTTACTGCCTGTCAAATCACAGTCTGTACGTTGGGGAAATATTTTATTGTACAAATTGACCTGTAAATAATCTTTTCATGTACAAATATTTGGCTCCACTTTGGGATTCACACCATGAATTTATGCAGCTTATTTTTTTTCTAACGGAGTAGCGCTTTTATGTTGTGATTCTGTACTGTATGTATTTCATTTGGCTCGGTGCAGTTGCACTTTTCCGCTTGCTGTTTTAATATTTGACGATGAAAATTCAGCAAAGAAACTGAGCCATGACTATGGATCTTCCTTTTCTTACACCCACTTTGAATGTGTATTGATCAACTGCTTAGTGTTATATTATCATTCTCATTATTATTATTATTAAGCATGGACTTATAAGGACCTAACATATGATAAACTTTGTGATCCTAAAATGAATGGTCTTGTTGTCTTTCCAGTCCCTAATTGCAACAGAAATGAGAACTATAACAAATATAACATGATAAGAAGCACCCTCATGGTGCAAACAGTAAAAGTTGTACGATGTTAAGATGTTCAAACTTAATCAGGCTAGACGTTTTTCGTAGAAAAGGCGTTCCGGCATTGCAAACACAGCGCCACATGCAAGAAGAGACCACAAAATAAAACTGTCTTCATTTAAACCAAACTGAACAGAGGAACATGCTGCCCTTTGCAACTGACCTACTGCATAATGACTGCGAAGCGTTTCTCACTGACGGTAGCAGCGAAGTAACTGATGAGAACAGAAAGTTCTCAGCAACATGGTTTGACTAATTACTGGAATAGCAGTCACATTCTGCTTTTTCGTGCTTCTTCATATCATTCTGTGTAATTATTTCTCCCAAAATCTTCATCTTGTCTTTTTCCGCCTGAATAACGTTCCCATTACATTTGCCCGCCACCCCACCATTTCTCTTATTTTCTGGCTGTACTACCCTTTCTGTGTTGTTCTCGGTGGTTTGCTCATTTGTCTGTTTCTTCTCTGTCCTCTCCTCCGCACCCTCCCCTTTTTTTTTCATCTCCGCTGACATTTTCACTTCAGTGGCTTCAAATACAAATGACACAGACTGTAAGTCTTGTTGCTTTTCTAATCTGCTTTCTGCTGGAGACAAAGCAGGACCAGGGACAGCTCATTAAAGAGCCACTTCACGTTTTCCTGCACTAATATCAGCCTGGGTGCTGATCACTTTTATTTCTACACATAAGTCAATTAAACCTTGTCAGAGGAGTGTTCGGTTGGACTGGGAAAGCGAGTCTCATCTGGGTTCATTGGGGCAGTCAATGAAAAGGCATGTATGTTATCTGAAGAATGCTAATGAACAAAGTTCAAGAGCTACACTGTTAGAAAACACACAGCAGGGGTGTAGGAACAGAACTCAAAGACTGGGTAAGCTTTGGCACCTTCATGTGACGTCGTAACAGAAGTCTTTATTTGAGATTTTTGTCACAGTGAACCAACATACCATACCATGGTTGCTCGTGCACATACGGTCAAACATCCAGGACATGCTGCAGAGCTCAGACTTAACATGACCAAGCTCCCCTTGCATTCAGTATCTGGGGTTCTGATATTTTCAAATCCAACTTCTCACATTCCTTAAATCAGCAACACAAATAATCCATTGTAATCAAATCTCGGAATACGTCCATTGAAATTGACTGTTACAATTTTTCTTTTCACCATGGTGTATTTTTTTTTTTTTTTTTTTTTTTACAAATTTCATTGACTTTTTTTTTTAGCGGTGCAGGTCTTTATAATTTAAAATACTAGTCTTGCCAGTGCTTTACTACTGCACGAAATAGAAAGTCTGATGCCTTTGCGAAATGGAAGAAAATATGAATAAAGAATGATTTCCTGGAATGCCCTGTTTAAAACCAGGCTTAAAGGCATTGTGCCTGTGTTGTGTTGTTTACAGTGGACCATATCTACATACTTAATTCAGCGTTTACTTGTGTTCTGTCACTAAAAACAGGCTCAGCTTATAAATTCTTACATTCCTAGTAGGAATCCTATTAGATGTTCTTTTTTCTTTCTTTTTTTTAGGTGTTGCGTTGCCTCTTTACATAATATCCTGCTGGTGCTGTGTGGATTCACTGACAACCTGTTGAGAAAAACAAGATGATGATTAGTTTCTGTGAAGGATTTTTGAAATACTCATTGTTTAAAAATCTGCGGAAACATTGTGGCCGCAGGTCATTCAGGCATTGCGTAGGGTGAAGTGCTGTGGTGTTGATGGTGAGGGTGCTTCTTCACAGATGCAAGCGTTACTCTTCAGCACAGTATTGTAAGTGAGTCTTTGGTTAACATAGCAAAGCTATATGCCCTCATGTGGTCAGACGTGGCATTGCTACATAGCGTGCCTTTAAATCTTGTAGTTTTTGCTTCAACCCTGTGGTGTGAGCAGATGATAAAAGGGAGGTGGGATATTGAAATCAGACTTACACACTGGGCGCTAGCGCCCTGACTCAGGGAATATGACATCTAAATAAAAATACATAAAAATGATCACTGACCAGCTGTTTAACATTTTTTTTTTTAACCCATATGATGGTCTCTGTGGGCTGCGTCTGAAATGCGTGTGCGTTGACGTGAACATGTCTGTGCGCATGTGGATGCTTGTGAGCACAAACCTCTCCATCGCGGGTCTCGATGGTCTTAATGAGAACAGTCTTCTTGGAGTGAACCTCTGACGAACGCTGATGCTGGGAGTCAGGACTGGTCTCTGTAAGAGGCCATTCATTTCAGGAGCTCAAACATAAAGTCTTTCTACAGTCACAGCCAGTTAATTTAATAACAAAACATTGCGATTACTGTGCTCTGAGATGCCTCATTGGGTTTAAATAATTTGAAGTGCAGCAGGGGAAATTACTGGTAAGGTTTAATTACAGTTGGAGACTGTTAACCTAATCAAACTGAGAGGCTAAGTTGCGTGATTATTAATCATTGCCTTGTTCACCTCTGTAACTCAAGTGGTCATGACGGTTTTTGACTCTCACACACTCCCACACTGTGGCCAGAATGTGTCACTGCACACACACTAGGCCTCGCTCTCTATATTTAGCATCCACCATATACAGTCCTAGGCTATTATTAGTCTTTTTGATCCCTGTCATTGACTCATCTAGAATGTAAAACAGATTTTACACGCATGCATTTGTAAGGCGACTGTGCACCCTACCTGTGTCACCCCTACCTCTGAAGCCAATGGAGGAATAGGCAGACTGGACAGGCACGGTGGTGGTGATCCTGCAAGAAGATCAGAAGCTAAATTAAGCATCCCAAGTTTCTAAAATGCATTGCACAACACAATAAAATAATGTAGTTTGAGAACTAACTGTGTCTCTAAGAGACACCGACCTGCTCTCCTCTCCCTCCAGCAGCTTGCGGTAGGTGGCGATTTCGATATCAAGGGCCATCTTCACATTGAGGAGGTCCTGGTACTCCCTCAGGTGGCGAGCCATGTCATCCTTTAGAGCGAGGCATTTAAAGTCTTATTGTTTACTTACAATAGAGTTTTCCTTGTACAAAAATTGACTGGAAGAACTGTGCATCTCAGACAGTTTGACAGAAAAAGCACAAATACTTGTGACTCAAGCAGATTACCTTCATCTTAGCAATATCCTCTTCCAGCCGTGCAATGGTATCCTGGTAACCAGAGGCCTCACGGCCCATGCGATCTTCCATATCTCTCATCTGGCGCAGCAGAGACTCATTCTACATGGTAACAGAGAGATGAGATTAGAAGTGGAAGAAAAGCCTGAAGCAGAATAAAAGAATCAGAGCAAAGGTGCATCTCAATGTCTTGGTAGGGAATAGGCTTATTAAGTAAATGTATGATCATAAAGAAACGAGAAGTATCAGTACACAACCAAAAAGTGAGAAAACAAAATACAGACCGTGCCCTTGAGTGAGTCAATCTCGCAGGTGTAGGACTGGATCTGGTGCCTGTACTCCATGGTCTCCTGTTTGGCCTGACGCAGTACGTCATTGTTCTTGTTCACGGCCTGGTTCAGATCAGACACCTGAGAAGACAGCAGATGAACCCTTAAACAATGCAACAGTAAGTTTAAACTTTGTCCATGGGATTTATGCGCCTTTGCTCTCACGTTACCTTAGACTTGTACCATTCTTCAGCCTCTCCAATGTTCTTTGCAGCGATGGCTTCGTACTGCATGCGGATGTCCCTCAGAGCAGCAGTCAGGTCAGGCTTGGACATGTCCATCTGGATCTGCACCTGAGTGTCTTGCATCTGGCTCTGCAGCTCACGGATCTCCTATAATGTGTACAAAACACAAGGATTTTAAAACATGAAATAACATTCCATCATGCAGATATGGGTTAAATATGAAACGAGCTGAAGAGTTGCAAATGCAAATGCTAAAACATGAAAGTTTGAAACTATATATTTGCACAGAGGGTCATTGACGCACGTGCAAATCCAAAATTAGTAAATTATTTTGAAATCGGTAAGCTTTGGTTGCACTCAGCTGTCATCTGGTCTAACAAAAAGATTTAAATAGCGTTGCATCTGTTCACACACACTTTTCTTTTTTCACACAACAGCTGACATGCTCCTTTTAACCAATCAGCAGTTCAGCATTTCTGAGAGGTCAAATGTTCATACAAAAATGACAAAACGACAAGGCAGGACTTCAGCTGTGCTGACATGTGTCTGAACTTGCGGCTCACGCAGTCATTTGATGTCTGCACGCAAATGTACACAAATGTTTCTGTTTCATGTCTGGAAGAACAAAATGCAGTTTGTTTCAGTGTTCTGCACACACGCCGATGCCATGTCAGAGGGTATAAATGGGCAAACGGCATAATGGGTGTGTTGGAGTGTGAAATATTTGATCTCTTGAAAGCGCTGCACACCCGCAGAGGCTCGGATCTGATATTACAGCATGGCACAGCAGCGCAGAGGTGCTATATGATGCAGTGAAAATCACAAACGTGTGCATTTGATAAATAAGTAAACCTCTTCATGGATTTTCTTGAGGAAGGCAATCTCTTCTTGCAGGCTCTCGATGCGTCTCTCCAGGTCCAGCCTGGCTAGAGTGGCATTGTCAACGTCCTGGAGACAAGTGTTAAACAAAAGAAATAAATATTGACAACCATAGGGTTAAAAGAGGGCTATTAAGACAGCTGTAAGAATGCACCTAAAACAGTGTGTCTCAGTTTAGCTGGAGCTTTAAGGAGAAAGCTATGAAAAATTAAAATGAAAAAAGTGATATTTATGATATTAAATTGAGGACTTACGGCTCTGAAAGCCGATAGGTTGTTCTCGGCCTCTTCCTTCTGGTGAATCTCTTCCTGCAATCTGTGAGTTGTAGAAGTTGTTGTCATTGTAGAAAGAGAAAAAAAAAAGGAAGTCAATAAATGAATAAAAGATAAAGTTCAAAAGTGTTCAAAATGAATACTAGTTATGTTAAAGGCTACAACTTACTCAACGGATGACCAAGTTCCTACTTCACTCTCTGCTCTTTTTTGCTTTCAGCAAGTATAAGAATAGAATTGAAAAGACACAAACTGTATTCTACTTAAACTATTTGTGTCCAAATCCAACCCACACATACCTCTGGACTTTCTCTTTTAGCCCTAAAGCTATGATGCAGCTGCTGCCACACTGTCAAGAGTCAGAAGGGTAAGAGCCAGGGAGGAACGGGGGCTTGTCCTTGGCTGGTGAGGCGGCTAGATTTAGTTTTTCACCATCACCAAGCACTTTTAGAAAGTGGAAAATACTGAGGAGGGAAAAAAAAAAACAAACTCTTGTACTGTTGGGGGGGGGGGGGGGGGGGGGGGGGGGTTTAACACTTAAATGGTGCCAGTTCACAAAAGTGTTCAATGAAAACGTCTGCTTTAGCCTACACATATCGTGTCTGAAAGCAGGTGGGGGGGGGTTTCTCTGTGTATTTTGATCTCAGTGGGTGTAGCAAGAGCTTTGGCACGCTTCGCTTACCGCTTCAGGCAGCCAGGAGATAAAGCGCTGATAAACAGAAAGTGAAGAGTAAGAATTTTTGTGTGTGTGTGTGTGTGTGTGTGTGAGTGTGTGTGTGTGTGTGTGTGTGTGTGAGTGTGTGTGTGTGTGTGAGTGAGTGTAAACTGGGAGTTGACTGTGTGTAAGGTGTGCTTGAGTGGGTTTTTGAAAGACATTTTTATTTCTAAGTGGTGTTTAATCCGGTTGCAGTGACATTATCCCAAATTCACAGAGCTGACCTAGTATCTACAAATAGACAGCGATACGCCCACATTTACGGCTCAGTCGCTTTCTCTACCTTCTTTTACTGCTGTGCTCACAGACACACAAACATGGACTGACTGTTGTACATTTACAATTTGCGTCCTCACTTTTTCAGTCTTTGTGAACTTGCTCACAGACAGACTGCACGTCCGCATCTGTTCACTTCCATCTGTCTAACCCTCCCTTTGTCTCACTGCTCTCTGTCTGATTGAAACTTTATCTGTCTGTCCGTCTCACTGCCTGCTTAACTTCACTCCTGTGGGCCTGCAAATCTGTTTCTGTCTGCATTTCCTTCTGCCTTGTCTCCTGTGAATAAATTATAAAACATCTTTGTGAGAAGCCAATGAACTGTAGCAGCCGTTGAAGGGTGTCTTTTTTTAAAAACTCCTCCTTTGTTACTTTGTTGTTTCCCTTTTGCACAAAAGAAGAGAAATAAATGGTCTCTCTCTACCCTTTTTTTTCCCCTTATCTTAATTTCCTTATTTTCTTATAAGCCCTTTCTGTACTTTCTTCTTCTTTCTTTCAATTGCTGATAAGTGGCAGATGCTCTGGGCCCTCTAGGGTATCCCAATATATAGGTTTTATGACACATAATTATTGATTAAATTCAAAATTAAGTTAAGTATATTTTGATTATCATTTTAAAGGTGCATCCTGCAATGTAAAAGTGTTGTGATTTTTACGTCCCACTCTTGCCAGAGTGCTCTCTGGGAACTCTTGGTAAAAATCATTCAATCTAAAATATTCGACGCAAACCTGCTCTGTACCACCTTTCCTTGAAATGAATTCGTCATTCATCCAAGCTTACCTGAGCTTAAGCTTTTGGAGATCATCAGCCAGGTTGTCTCGCTCCACTTCCACCCTGGCGCGTTGGTTGGTGAGGGCCTCGATCTGCCTCCTCAGCTCCCTCATTTCCTCCTCGTACAGATCAGCCACGCGTCCAGGCCCCTCACGTCCCCTCAGCTTCTCGATCTCCACCGTCAGCGCTGCATTCTGCTGCTCAAGGAAGCGCACCTTCTCAATGTAGCTGGCGAAGCGGTCGTTGAGGTGTTGAAGCTCGGCCTTCTCATTGGTCCTTGTGTTGAGGAAGTCTTGGTTCATGGCATCTGCGAGGTTGAAGTCGAGCTTCTCGCCAGAATAGGTTCGCATGGCTGTGGAGGACCCCAACCCTGCTCCCCCAGCGCCGGAGGACACTCTATAGCTAGAAAAGGATGGAACCCCGGCGCTCTTGACCTCGTAGACCCTGGTAGACATATGGCTGGAAGAGGAGCTGCGGCCTCCTCCTAGAGAAGAGAAGAGGGATGACATTGGTGATGAACCCACACCAGAGCCGAAGGTGCGGCGGTACGAAGAGGCACTCTGGGCTGAGGATGAGTACGACTTGCTCATGGCTCTTTGACTGGTTTTCTTGGTTGTTGGTTTGGAGGAGCCTCTTGAGGTGCTGAGACCCAACTGTCCTGCTGGGCAACTGGGAGGGAAACTAAGTGAAGCAATGCCAGGCACTGGAGCAACTATTTGTAGACCTACCACACCTACTCTTGACTCTGACCCCTCCTCTCCGCCCCCCCTATCTCCATTCACTGTCCTCCAACCCCCCACTTCAGCCCTCCGATAAAACGGTTACTTCTTTTGATCGATCTCGTTTCTTGTTTCATGTCTGTTCATTTTCCCTTAATTTTTGTACTTCTCTGTCAGACTGGCCTCAGTCTTACATAAGGCTTACATAAGCATAATTATGCTGACTGTGATCATTAATACAACACAGGGCAACTTCTGGAGACAAATCTTCTTAACTTTGGTTATTATGGCTGCACTTTCAAATCCATTATATAAAAAGTTCAAAACTAAAATTCCTTCTTATTGATCTGGCAAATTCAACTTGGTTTCATTAACAAGAATAATATTTTTTTTTTCGAATGATGTACTTTCATGAAAAGACAGTGACTCTTAATTCATTTTTAAATAAGTTTACTTTATGACCTTTTTATATAACCATTATTTTTTCAGTCATCCATTTTTATTGGAGGAATTCCCCTTACATCTATTTCAGCTCTCAAGTCAGTCATTTTAGCTCCAGCCTTTTTACTCCTCACATTCCTTTCCCCCCTTTGTCTTGCCCGTTGCCAGCCGTCAGTTCAGCTGTTGAAGGCGTCTGGTTTCAACTGCTGGTAAGGAAAGTCATCTGTACATGTATGAGCGAGCGTGTGTGTGTGTTTCTGGATAGATGCAGCACTGCTGCCTGAGTGAGTAAGAAAGTGAGTCAGTCCGTTACTTGTGTGCTGGCACTCTAATAAAGGAAACTGATATAATGTCAGGTTAGATGTTTCACAAACACTATATGGCATCTATGACAACAAGAAGTTTTTTTTTTTTGTTTTTTTGTGGAGGGCAAAGAACAAAGCCACTCTTGAGATTAACTGGGTGTTTCCATCTTTTTCCCACATATATGATCATGGTTGGTGAGGAAGGGGCTGAGCAGATGGATGGGATTGGCTTGACTTTTACTGTTAAGTACTTTGTCCTGCATTTTACGAAAAGTGCTATGTAATAGATTCATTTTGACTTGATTTGAATATTATTCATAACATCTGATGAGGTTCAAGAGTATTGGGTTCTTGGTCCTTTGCTGCAAGCTTTCAGTCTCTGTACAAATGGAGCAAGAGTTTGGCCTGCACTTCCAGTAGTACGTCTAATTTCTTCTGGGTGGGACTTGGACTGCCTTTTATCACCATTTTTACTAATAACTTTTATGGACAGAATCTCAAGGTGCAGAGGAAGTCTGGTTCAATGGCCTCATGAGTCCATCTCTGCTTTTTGCAGATGATGTGGTCCTGTTTGTTTTCCCCCTCCAGCTTTCCTTGGAGGGGTTAGTAGCCGAGTGCAAATTGTGTTCAGTTGTGTCAATCATTCATTCATTCATTCATTCATTCATTCATTCATTCATTCATTCATTCATTCATTCATTCATTCATTCATTCATTCATTCTCCATATCCCACCTTTCGCTGGGTGAGCGGGTAGGTACACCATGGACATTTCATCTCAGTGTGACTACACCATGTGTAGCATAGAAACATAGAAATAGAAATTGACACATAGAAATTGATCAGTCCAATTTGCAACGACTCATAGGAACATACTTCTTTTTTATTTTTTTATATTAAATGAATACATTTCAGTCCTAATTATGATGGCTGAAGTAGTTCTAGAGGTACACCAGAGTTCCATATGTATCTTTGCTTACATCAGAAACGGCTTGACTGATAGAGCTGCTGTCAGGAAGGTCACATACTCCACTCTGTCATTAGAGCTCTACATGGGATTCACACACATTGTGAGTAGGTTGTCAGATGCATTGCTTGAGTATTTTGCGAGTCTGACTGCAAGTTAGAAGTTGACTGAGTCTGGGTGTGTTTGCAATCTATAATCAAGTTAGCGGAAAATAATCTGCACACATGAGGACAAAAATCTTTCACAACTTTGCCCACCATACTGTGATAATCATTTACAACACTGATATACTGATATTTAAGTCACAAATGTCTGGTGAGGTTTAAGCAAGTAATGTGTTGCATGAGTCAAATGTTTTAATTTTTACCAAATGGTGCGATAAACATAGATTAGAAAATGTTTATGAATTTTGGACATTGACTAGATTTGGACGGCCGGTTTTATGGAGTTTAAGAAATGTTTGCAATCAAGCGAACAAGGATAAGTTAACAGGATGGCTCTTTGTGGAATCAGCTCTCACAGCCACTGTGGAAACTGAGCCATCTATGTTATTTTAAATCTTCAGACCTATAACATTTCCAGCTTGTATAAAAAAAAAAAAAAGGAAAATAAGGTGTTAATGAATTTGGTGTCTTCAAAGGTATATGTGGTGGACGTGTCATTGTGTGTGGTCATGCACATATTTGTGTTTCACGAAGCAGTGGGCATGTCAGCTGCTGATGGTGTCACCTCTATTTTTAGGTTTCCCGTTTGAACTCAGCTGTCTGGCCTCTTTCTCGAAAGAACACTGGACTGAAGATAGAACCTGACAGCTTTAATTAAATTTAAAAAAAAGAAAAGAAAACATGTATGCATTTTTACTTGCACGCTCCGGAATGAATATATCTGCTCATGAGCAAAGTCATATGCTAAATTACATTAATATTTGCTTCAGTTTACTAAAAAAAAAATCTATGACAGGACAAGTTTTCATTTTTATGGTATGTTAGAGCAAAGTCACCATTTAGCTCATAGTACTTTGTCAAGATGTGTTGACAAAACTGAATAAAAGACAAAACTGCAAATCTTTAAAAGGCTTATAGGCTTAAAATATTATAGGCAACATCTAAAAGATTTATGCTTTTTTTTTTTCTTTACCTGGTCTTTGTGTCTCTGAACTGTTATGTGTGGAGTGAGGTTTTTAAGATGTCTTAAAAGAGAATGTATGAATTTCATAGAAATCTGAAAGCACAAACTGTAGACTTTGTGTTTTTTAGGTAAAGAATAGCATTTGGCATGTATACATAATTCTCACTGCAAAAATTCCGCCCAATCTTTTGTGACTCTGGGAATCCAGGACTCAACACTTCAGGGAATATGACTTTGCTTGTTTTATTGCCAGAGTCCCATGACGTGTGAGTAAAATCCTCAAATAGACTCGGTCTAAAAAGCTTTAACAGAGTTCTGCACACTGTGATCTAATGTCACAATTACTGGCCATGAGCCATGTAGCCTCTTCTACACGTTACCAGCCTACTACACTTGTATCAAAAATAATGAGGGGACTTTTCTCCACCAGAGACGTGAAATAACCTGATACATGCATGATGTGACCTGACTGTGTAACCTGCTGATATGTGGGGAACAGGCATCCTGGTGGTTTCCGGTTTAGCACCACATCATCAGCGCAGGGGGGAAGAGTGCAGAAGTGTGGGCTACCCAACGGTTGCCTAACAACCCGGGACTCTGAACCAAATACACTCTGAACCAAAGCCAAGAAAAGAAACTCCTAAATTAGCATCCAAATCCCAGGTTCACTAGGAAAACCGTTATCACACCGTCTCATATAGGCAAGTCCCAGAACGCCAGCAACCCAGTGTCATACTTCTACCATCTAACAATATAAACAATATCTACAATAAATTCTCAAGACATTTCAACTTTGGGGAAATTGTTACTGTGTATGAAAATGGAAAGTCAGATTGATTTTTATAAGCGCTGAAATCCACTTATTGCCTAGCCCCCACCTCTCTCAAGTCATCATCCCAGTCCCTAATCACCCCCCAGAGCCATAAATGAGTCTGTCTTGGATGATACAAGGAGACAAAAGTAAATCTGACAGCCTCTCAGAAGTCCTGTGACAAATTCTCCAGCCTGCAGAATGCCAGTGTTGTCAGAAGCCGAGTAGTGAGCAGGACATGATGGGAAATTGTTTGAGGATCCCTTTAAACAATACGCATTACAAATTAAAATGTAGAGATTATGTTTTTGAGAAAGACACAGTACAGGGATATTTCCTTTAGATTGCTTCCCCTCAAACAACAACCAAAAATCCCAGATTTATCAGGTCTGTGTACTTTTTGAGCTTGTTACAACAAGGTCAGCACAGTTTGAGTTAAAAATGGTTGAAAACTGTCTTAGTATTTCTATTCTATAGGTACTTATGTAGTACCTATAGGTGAGGAGAAGTTAAAAGGTTTCATCATTCATAAACCCAGGTTGCCCAGCAACCAACCAAACATGCATACACACATGCCAAAGAGTTGAGCTGCAGTCCTGGTGACCCAAGGACGAAAGTAAAGAGCGAAGAAGAGGAAAGATTGAACCTCTACGTCGCTGTGCATACAGTATGTGCCTTTGTGTATTGCATGCAAGTATGCAACACAGAAACCTGAGCACCCTATCATATGATTTTCAAGGAAAACTGTTGCAGATTTATTTCTGCTCTATTTGCGAGATATGTGATGTCAAAATCCAGCATCAGGACAATGTGCCTGAAATAGCAGCAGACTTCAAATCAAGGCAAGTCACACAACAATACTTGTGTCCCTAGTTTGATTACCATCAACAAAACTTTACAGAAGAAAAAGGTTTATCATTCAAGTATCACAGTTACCATTTGAAACTTTGTTTTGCTGATTTCAAACTGCTGGAACTGAAATTCATGATTGAGCTGCTGCAAAACATCAGCACTGGACATGCTTTTAATGAAATGTCCTGAATATTATTTTCAATATATCTAGTGTGTTCAATGATGGAATTCTGGTAACTTAACTTAGTCAGAAAGACCATAGACACTGCAGCAGTAGGACAGGAATCCGTGTCATATGCATTGACCCACCTGCTATGCATGCCATGCAGAAGCCTTTTATGACTTGTGGGCTTCCAAATATAGGGGAGCCTAATAGGATACAAAAAGCATATTTGTTTTCTAAGTAGCAATTGCTTTGCAATTTCTTGCATGCAAAAGACAATTGTAAAAAAATAAAATCCAATCCCATGACGCATCCAATAACTCCTGCCCTGCCACTGTGAATGTGGGTGCACAGAGGGTAATATCCAGCCCAAAAAGAGTTCCAGGGAATGTGGATCCTCATTGAATTTCTTTATTGATTTTTGCATTTTATTTTTCAAAATTGCTTCTTTTGAATCAAATAGTAAATGCAAGCTGATTATTTATTATTTGTTACTAGTGCTGTAACCTGAGTTTTGAAATTAGTGAGGTCCAAATATTTTTCTTCAGTATTTTCTAATGAAACCAGAATCAAGAAATGAGGCCGTTTTTGTATGATATTAACTTCTGTATGATATTAACTTCCGTATGATATTAACTTCTGCTCTCTCTTTCTCTAGCCTCACCAAAATCACACACAACTGATATATACACCTTATAAGATTTCCATGTGATAATATGCACAATAGGGAGCATCTTCTTGAATGAAGTAATGGAGCCTTTCATATTTTGTCTATCAAAAAAAATTATATTTCAACTATTTCTAAATAGTGTCTATGTTGTGTTGTTGTCACCCACTTATTTTGAAGCAATTATGTTTTTTCAGCATCGGAGATAAATTGTTGCCTTTCACGTCTTCTTTCTTTCTGTCCTTTCAATTGATTCTATTTTTTTTTTCATTAAAAAGTACTAAAAAAAACAGTTGTAATCTCTTTGAATTTTTTTTTCTCTATTTTTTCTCACCAGCATTAGACTTGTTGTCTTGACCGTGATTCTGTGAACTATTTAATGTGTGCATTTATTATTAAAATATACATAGAGTACAGTTATAATATAATACAGTTATAACAATACAACAAAGAGAACATTTACAGGTTATATTGTAAAGGCTACTTCATAGACTTATGTTACCATGGTCCAAATATATCTAAAGAGCCCACTTACAGTGTTAATTTACATTCTTCTTATTTTCACTCTTCCCAATAGGGGTCGCCAGACCGGATCATCTGCTTCCATCGTAAAATATCTTCTGTATCTTCCAGCCTACTGCATATATCCAGCATATATCTCTTTGGTCTTCCCATTTTTCTCATCACTGGCAGCTCGATCTCAAGCCTCTTTTCACCAATCTACTCGTGATCCCTCCTTTTTACATGTCCAGACCTCAAAGTACATATAAAGGGCTCTGTGTTCTGTTGTTCACCTCAAATAAGTAAGGTGACAAATAAGTAAGGTGGCATCGGGTTATGTAGCATTATCCCAGGTGGCTTGATATATTGGCTTTTAAACCAAGTGTACTTCTTTAATAACCGATACGAATATTTGTTTAATTGCCTCATTTTAACATTTATCATCTTGTTTGTATCTCTTGTTTGACCTCATCGCTAGTGTTATCATTATACAGGAAAAAAAATGCTATTATTGCAATTATGTCTCTGTCTTGTGCAACAAATTATCCATAAACTCCATGTGGTGTGATGTGCATGGCACCGTTGTGGTTGTGTACTTTTTTTTTTTTTTAATTCTTAAGCAGTTTTTTATGTTTCAAAAAGCTGCTTCTTGAATTACAAAAAAAAACAAAATATTTCTCCAGCCCCTTAATGGTACATGGTCAGTGTAAGGCGTAATAAATCATTTCCAAACAATAGTTTCTAAACACAAGAGGGAGCAAGAGGACAGGCTTACTGTTAGCAGCTCTCCCACTACCTTTCCAAAGCTGATAAAACTGAAAAGTGATGTCGCAGTCAATTATAATTCATCTAATTCTCTGCCAACGAGCTCAGCATGACGCTCCCAAAGTGCGTAGTTCAAAGAAACAGTAGAAGGAAGGAACAAAGCAATACACTCATCTGCCACTTTATTAGGTACTCCTGGTACATCTAATTGTATTACATCAACATTTTGTAAATATGTGCCTACAAATTACATAATTTCCTATAAGTTATTCAAATTTGGCTCAGGACTAGATACTAATGGTCTTATTAGAACTTCTATGTTTCTAAGCATGAAAGTTAACTTCTTTTTTTATTAACGTTTGTACTAATTTCATTATTTTCAGAATACTTTGTAGTAATTAAACTAATTTACTCTATGAGGTTTTGTGATGTGCTTCATTGCCCCACCAAAATACCAGACATCCGTGGACATTATGTTCTGGGGATTAGATCGGGTCGGCTTCTCGTGCCTGCAGAGTGGTGTGCATGTAAACATGGGTCCTGGTTTGACTGGGGGTTCTGTGAAGGCCCTGCCTGTATTTGTCTGTATGGACTCTGGGGGGGATTTAATATGAAGCCCATGGTCCTTACATAGGACCGAAACGATTTCCCTGCTTTTATTATTATCATTTTAATGAGCCTATGCTGATTTAACACAGCTTATGGACCCCATAAATGCGGTCCAAAGAAACACGTCTTCTGCTTTGAAGATGGGAGATTTGATTTCAACTTCATTATGGTTTAGACGTATATTGCAGGTGGACTATTTTAAGCATCTTTTACATGGAATTTTACTTACTTTAAGAATAATGTCCCTTATTTCTTCTGTTTTTTTTTTTCATTTTTGGATCCGTGCAGGTTTATGGATCATGCATGCATGAGCGGCAGCGCGTGAAATGTGAAAGGTAACGCTCTCTCGTTCACCTCCCCCCTCCGTGTCAACGCTGTGGTGACGTAGCTGCAGGTTGTTTTTTTCTGTTGCAGAGAGCTCCCCGTTTCATCAGACCAGCGCTGTTTCCGCAGTTGTGCTCTCTTGAGTCGACACTGCCTGTCCACAGTCTGTCCCCTCCTTCTCCCCCATCCCCACGCCCCGCCTAGTCACTGGGATTTTTTTTCTTTTACTCGTTTGCATCTCCATTTTTTAACCTATTATTTTTCTTTCTTCTTTTTTTTTTCTTTTCTTTTTTTTTGTTCACACATGAGCTTTTGTGTTCACTGTGAGCTGTCGGCCTTACAGCTCTTTAAAACGATATAATGGGGATTTAAGGGGGGTAAACGAAAGGACTCCGCATCTTTCTCCCTCCATATCCTCCGTTACTGTGACGCTTCAGGGGAACATGCAACATCTCAAGCTATGGCGAGCTCTACTTCTTCTAGCTGTGTTATACCAACCAGCAATCTCTGAAAAATACGGTAAGATGGTGATTATGGTGGTGACGTTGCTCTATTCAAAATGTACATTTCTCTACTATTCCAACAGCTGCATGGTTTGAGCTGCAGTTTACTTACAGCGTTATGATTCTGGTGTTTAATTACTTTATTATAGCCTATAACATATGTTGTAGTAGGCGAATTTAGGGATCATCTAAGGGAAGTATCCTTATTCCCAAAATCATTCACAGGTGAAAAGAAGAAGAAGAAAAATAGGATGTTAACGAGATTTATCAGAAGAGGATAAGACATGAAATGTATAAGCAGATATATTATATTATCATTTTATGTGGTGGACTGAAAATAATTTAAGAGGCTGTTTACCATTTTTACACCACTCTGCCTCTGTTTGTACTTTGGTTTACCCTGTTTTCACCTGAGGGCAGAGGGACATACAGCCACCTATTCAAGTAGCTTTTATAATGGTGTATTCAAAACCAAACAGGAAACTATAACATTTCATTTCAAACGTTTAAATAGTTCTACACCAAGTACTTGTGTGTAATCACAGTATTCAGTAAATATAGCTGGGGATTTAATTTAAAAAATGGACTTCCATCGTGTTAATTGACCAGACTCATATTCCTCTCTACTGAGCGGAAATTACAGCAACAAAGCTGTGCTTCTCCATGTTAGTATTATTAACAATGGCAACTGTGGTAGTTTTCAGCTTGATTTGTTTTTTTCCGCTGTGGGTTAACTCATACTTCTCTTTGTAGATGCATTGAACAGGCACAACCTGTGAATGATACAAGATGCAACAAGTGATTTTTTTTTATCTATTGGCCACACTCTTTTTTTTTTTCTCCATATATTTTGAGCATGCCTAGGTAACTGAGGCAGTGAATGCGAATAATGACTGAAAAAGGGCAAGTGTTGTCCTCGTTCTCTACATTTCTGCAACAAAAATAAAACAATGACTCAGTAACACGCCTCAAAGCCTGTCCTTGTATATGCAAGAAATAAATTATTCTGACAGAGACACTTGGTTTGCAGTTGAATTTTCAACACCCGAAAGCAGGATACTGCAACTCCATGCTAGAAAAATACACTTGTTTACATATTAAATTCACATAAATGCAGAGAAAGTGCTCATTGTGTTACAAATAGTTTTAATGCAATAATTTCTCATGCATTAGCAATGACAAGCCTGGAAGCAAGTGTCTCAGATTTCAGCACCATGGAGAGAAACCAATATTGTTGCTTCCTCTTGTCATCAATTCATTAATGTCTTTTTGCATCTATGTGTCTTTCACACAGTTACATCCCAGTTACACTCAGTTACATGCATTAACGTGCAGATGTCTTGTTGCTATGTTGGTGATCAAGTTGATGCGGTTGATTGGAAAACGTCTTTTGCTATTTAACCACAATCTGGTGCACATCTTCTGTTTTTATATGCATAGAAAAAAATTCTAACAGTTCATATTATGATAAGGGGATGCTGTTGTTACCAACTTCACTGCCTAGACTGAATCACAAAGAATTCCCCCTGACAATATGGCATCTTTGTGTTGATGATGTAAAGAAACGTGTTAAAATGTGATGGTGTCTTTCAGACAAGTCGTCAGTGGCAAGAAAGTTTGTCTGTTTTTACTTCGTGATCCTCAATAATTGATCAGTCTTTGGTATCTGGCATAGACAGGCATAGACAGGTCTGCAGTGAACACTGTCACTGTTGTTACATCATCCCTTGGATAACACACACCTATGGCTACATTACAATGCTTATTTTATTTTATTTTATTTTACTTCTCCATCCATTCATTTTCTATACCTGTTTAACCCTGTGCAGGATCACAGGGGGCTGCCGGAGCTGATCCAAGCTCATTACAGGCGAGAGGCAGGGGTACACAGGTCGCCAGCCTATCACGGGCCCACGTATATGGACAAACAACCATGCATACTCGCAATTAAACCAACGGGCAATTGAGAATCATCAATCAACCTAGCTATTTATTTTATTTTATTTTTCTGTAGCTTGTGTCGACCACAAGACAAAAGCTTAATTTCTGGAGATAGAAGAAAATTTGTACTGACATCCTTAGGGCCATCCAGGCACACTAATATTTATGTTTAATATATCTAATATATGTTTGTGTTTTTTTTTTGTTTTTTTTTTAATGGATGTCACAGTTTAATGGAAAGAAAAGTTTTAAGGCAAGTTTTTGAGTCACTATTGTTCTTTGCATTTTGGCAGAGAAAATTGATCTCAGTCGGAATGGTTGTTATTTGTTCTATGGCGAACTTTTTCTGGCGATAAGCATTCAATCTACAATTGCATCAGCCAAACTAATCTGATACTCAGTGGCTATATATATTTATATATATATATATATATATATATATATATATATATATATATATATATATATATATATATATATAAATTCAATTTTGGACAATTGACCCACTCATCCCCCACAGAATTATATCACCTACATTATTTTTATTTATTTGTTGATGTTTTGCATGAATACACATGTGTTGGCGTCTGGAAATAAAATAGACCCCTCACAAGCATGAGAAAGACAGACTGTCAGACAGAGCTGTTCAACCATATTCTGCTGTACAGCGCTCCTATCTTAGCGCCTGCCACCTGCTCCTTCCCACACTGCCAAATACTCCAAGGTCTACTCATCAAACTAAAGTAGGAAATGGTTTAACAAGTAAAAATTAAACACAAAGGAAGGACCAAAAATAAAAATGACAGCACCATGTGTGAGCCCTCTGTTTAATTTCAACGATTGTTACTTTTTTGTGCGTAAATATATGCTTCAGATAATGAAGTATATATCTCTTAAACTGCCTCGTTGTATTGCATAGTTACTTATTTTTTATTTTTTTTATTGCATAGTTACCTATACTTAATTAGTGGTGAGGAGCATTGTGGCTTCAAACAGAAGCAGTGTTTTATGGTGTTTGTGTAGCGAACATCTAAGGAAACGGAAATTATGATGACTAAACCAGGATTAAACCAACTCTATGTTATATCTGCCCCATAAATGAG
Source organism: Xenentodon cancila (assembly GCA_014839995.1). Classification (NCBI taxonomy): domain Eukaryota; kingdom Metazoa; phylum Chordata; class Actinopteri; order Beloniformes; family Belonidae; genus Xenentodon; species Xenentodon cancila. Next base: position 9,472,798 of record CM026200.1, read on the forward strand.
AGTTAAATCAGTTGTTGCCATGGAAAGGACTGAATGATTTTAATCTGACAGGCCTCTCTTTGTCTTGCTACCTCAGGTTGCCTGTTTGAGAGAAAACTGTGCACAAGAGATCAGTTCTGCTCGAATGGTGAGTACAACACACACATAGACCCAAGTAAACCCAAGTAAAACACATAGTCAAACATAATCTCTTTTTTGGAAAAGTCATTAAACTTTCAAGACATATTACTTTTCTAATCTTTCTGTGTGTCTCGCAGCATAATGGATTTTTAGCACTGCAGCTGTACACACACACACACACACATACACACACACACATACACACACACACGCACACTAAATGGCACCGTTAGCTCTCTGACGCAAAGACTGTGAAAAAAAAAAAAAAACAAAGTCAAGGATTTTTCCTCTCCCTGCCTTGTTTGCCATCTTCTCTCTCTGTCACCTGCCTCGCTCCTTTTCTTCTTCTTTATCTAAGCCCCTCCCCCCACCCGACTGTCTCCATGGCAACACTGACATCACGGTGAGGTCGACACCCCCACAGTTGTTGTGCTAATACAGTGATGAGTCACTGACGCACACTTACGTCTTTCTCTGTGGAAACTGCACTTACGCACACATGCAGCCGTGGAGCAGAATACTAACTGGATCTGTGTACACGCTGCACAGGAACACACACACACGGACAATTCAGTAGAACATTGGAGAAAAGAAATTAGTATTTCCTAAAGGTTTTTGCTTCTGTTCAACCCATCGTCTGTGTGCAAATTCAAGAGTCCGTATGGAAATTAAGCCGTAAACAATCTGTGTGCATGTTAGGCGCAACCAAAGACTTACCGTAGTCCAAGTCAGTTTAATATAAGTCTGAAGAGAGTATAACCACCACAATCAACCATTAATGTGAGCCGTATATAATGTGCACAGGCTACATTGTAAATCTGTACCAGCTTTGTTTATACCTGACTTCAAATTATTATCAATATGAATACATTTTCAGCAAGTTCAGTGAAATTTAACACTGTAAATTTCATTTATTACACCACAGGCACTGGCCCTGATGTTCAAAATATGTGCGTACCTCTGGGAAATATACCTCTGACTTCATGAGAGGCAATTAGATCCAGGTCTGGAGACATACTGTATTTTAACTTAACACTTAAAGCACTACATAATCACTTACTGTGATTTTTTTTTTCTTACTTAACTGGATAAAGTTATTTAAGAGCAAATTAAAGACTTCCACTCCATCCCAGCACCACTGAGACACATTAATGCTCATTTTAAGGTATCCTCAGAAACGTCTCTAAGGCTGGTGTGCATCAGTCTAAAATGTCATGTGGTTGGTATAACACTCTATTGGTGTTTCTTTATCCATATCTCTTAAACACAAATTCATTCTTAAGACTTAAAGAATTCTTGTGGTTAAAATTTTCTCTTGCTTGAAGTTGTAGTATACAAAAATAACAAAAATCTATGAGATGGACGTAGTCATACTTGGCATTCACATGCATAATGGCAGATTCCATCAAAAATCCTGTTTAACCACTCATTGCATTTTTTTGAATACTCACCTACGCATCTTAGAAAAACTTCCAAAAACTGCCTTGCCCTCTACGTGACTAAAAATTTAGTCTAAAATTTTCTGTTTGTGAAAACCAGTAGCCAGAGTCCTGCACGCACCCGATTTTCAAATCCACATGTTTCTGCATCAAGACATAAACCAGACCGTTAGCTGCATTATTTTATTATTCATTCAGATTTTTTATTTGCATAATACATGCAATTTCATAAGCTTTACACAAGTGATGGATGTTACCACTGTCACCAGCTCATTAAAAAAATAAATACATAAAAAAAAAGAGAGAGAGAAGAGTGCCACATATGAATGCTGAGTGGTCAAACACACTTTTGATATATGTGTAATGAGCAGTTAATTATTCAAATAAGACCACTACACAAGCTCACATCTGCAATGATCATTATTAATGAATTCAGCTAAAAACGCTGTATTGATTCATGGGCAAAATGTACAGACTTACTTAATGTTTTATTTATTATAAAGTAAACCTTTTTTCATAATGCTTTTATGTTGGAGTCAGGTTTGACTGTGACTTATAACTGGCACTTATATATATTTGTAACACATCTGCTTGTGTCCTAAGCAAACTGTCTCCAACCTCTACGGATTTAGAAGGAATAGTGGCGGCTGCAGCCACATATTTTCCTTTATGTGTCTGTCTCTTACTCACCGTTATGCCTCGCAGTGACATTAGGAGGTGCAGATTTAGTGTTGTTGGAGGTTAATCAGACTCGTTTGCTGTTGTTGCAGACATCATTCCTGCTCCTGTTAAGGACGGTCATGCAATTTCCCATGAACTCCTTGTATGCAGGTGTGTCATCATGTCACCTTGATGCTCTGTGGTGAATACGCAATAGGTGTACAACAGTCAGTCCTTTTGGGGAGATCAAAAGAAAGAGCAGCCAAGTAAAACAGCTAATAAGATGTTCTGTGAATACATGTTTTTGAGTGTCGTGCTTAAATTTGTTCTGAATATTTAAAACAATATTTTGAACAATTAAGACAATGCAACTCCTTTATGGTTCTTTTCCTGTGGTGGAAACTTGGGTACTAAGAGCTCTGATATTAGATCAGAACTTTGATCAATAGATTTACCTTTCCCTTTTTATTTTGTTGTTGAAAGAGTAAGAGGTGTGTCGTCAGTCTCTCTTATTAATCATATTAGTAATTAGTCTAGCAGATACGAATGCGTGAATTAGTTTTTCAGCATCACTCTGGGAGAGGATGCTCCTAATCTTTGTGATATTACAAAGGTGGAAAAACGCAGTCTTACAAACTTGATTAATGTGCTGTTTAAATTACAAATCCTGATAAAAAATAACACCAAGGTTTCACACAGTTGTACTGGAGGCCATCGCAACACCATCGAATCCCTTCCTAAGATGTTTGGGGCCACAAACAACAACCCTGTTTTATCATAATTTTAGAGCAAAGAATTATTGGACATCCAGTCCTTGATTTCCTTAAGACATGCCTGAAGTTGGCTAATGGTTCTGTTTCATCTGGCTTCATAGACAAATACAGCTGTGTATCATCAGCATAACAATGAAAATTGATGCAGTGGTTCTGGATAATACTTCCAAGGGGCTGCATGTATAAACTGAACAAGATTGGCCCTAGCACTGAACCCTGTGGGACACCATAGCAGACCCTCGTCTGTACTGAGGAAACCTCATGAACATGAACAAACTGAAATCTGTTAGATAGATATGATTTAAACCAACCTAGAGCTGTCCCTTTAATCCTGTGCAGTAAAATGCTGTGATCTATAGTATCAAAAGCAGCACTGAGGTCCAGTAGAACCAGTATGGACAGTATGGTTCACTAAAGCCAGATATGATATAAAACACATTGTATTTTTATTTTGGGCATTCCTTTTTAAGTTGTCCTGGTGTGTGTTTTTTCTTTTCCTCTTTCTCAAGTTTTAAATGTTAATTTTTTAAAAGTGATGTGCATGCTGCAAAAAAAGATTTTATGGACATCTGACTCCAATTTTTCCTGTGAAAGGATTTTAGACACATCTGCAGGATTTGCTCTGTGAGTTGATGGGGTTGTTTGTTCCCAGTGGTTAAATGAGTGCACCGATGTTCGTAATCTAACTTTGTTTGAGACAGATTCGACATATTGGGAGTAGAACGTATACAAATAATGTATGAAGAATTGTCTGGTTCACCTGTACAACAGTGTAAAAAGCCAATATTCTTCATTCCCTGTTCAAAAATGTCAACAGAAATGACAAAGCTCCTGAAATAGAACAAATCAGATCAAGCCGTGCAGTGTGCACTCTTCCCGCTCACGCCCTATTTATCTCTCTGCCTTCAGTCAATTCACCTGCACTAACAAGCACTATGAACCCTGGTAGTGCAATACACTATCTGAACTCAATGCCCTGTCTTCTGTAATATGGTTTGGTGTTTCACAAGCACTCAGAGATGTTATATGAATGGAAAACATCATGGAATTACTCTTGTACATCTGATTTATCCAGCTGCTGTTGCATATGGTGCCAGAATTTTTAAATCTTTTCTGTAATCATTTTTTTCAGTTGTAGATTGCAAATTCTTTATGATTTTTGAAATTGACATGATGAGGGAGGAATTGATCTGGTTTACTCATTGCTTAAAAAAAAAATCTTGGCACACACGCCTCAGTAAAATCATTTTTCATCTCAGGTTCTTATACTTGGAAATCGATATGAACTGACATGATACGTTTTGCAACGTGGCTCCTGACTTTTCACAGAGCTGTTTAATATGAGAAATGTGGCTATAAAAACACCCTAATCAACTCTAATCTGTTCAATTTTATAATTCACCTTTCATCTCCCTGTGGCTGACGGGGTTGTGTGTGATTTAGCTGGTGTAACAACTACGGTGACTCATCAGTGCAGCAAATACAACCTTGTCTCTTCTGCTTTATCTTCATCCTTCCCACATTTGCAGTCTACAGCATCGATCTTTCCTTCTTATTATTATTTTGGAGTAAAAAAAAAAAATAAACCTTGTTAAATAGGATTAAGCTTTCTACAGAGATATCTCAGTAATAAAGTAGAAAATATCTGCGAATATAACATGTTTGTATAACCTCTGGGCACGTGATTGATCTGGTCTTGGATGTTTCTCGTCTAGGTGACGCGTGGACATGCGACATAAAGATGACGTAACATAACCATTTGGTCCACTTCTGCACATGTTTCCTCTGAAGAACTGATTCATTTATGATTATGAGAGGAAATTGGGTTTGGGGGGGGGGAAATGGTACAGTTGCAAATGTTATTATTATTTCTGTTACTATGAGACTATGAAGGTTAACATTTTTCTAAAGAACACACATCAATTGTCAAAATCAGAATAATGTCCAAAGCACTGTGACAAGAGCACAAGTATGTGGGCTGTAGATCAAAATTATGACTCACTGGAGTGGGCTGACATAAGAATTCTGTTTTTATACTGTGCCTCAGAGACAGCGTCACAGCACTACTTTTTTTTAAGAAAAGAATTACAGTTGCAACACGATATACAAAAAAATAATCATGTGCTGCTAAATAAAAGCTTTGTTTTCAGAGGTCAGTCACAAAAAAAGTGAATTTACCCTTAAAATGCCATCTCTGCTGTTGTGCCTCAATATGAATTCTGTGTATCTTTCCTGGCTGTTCTCAGCAAATACGTTGACAACTCAGGGGAATCTTAAGAGTTACAATTATCATCAACGTAATGATATCTTGCTTCCTTTCAAGTGTCGCACTTAACGATAATTGTGTGACATCAGTCCAGCATGCAAAATGCTTGCATCTGATGCTGGTGGACTTCAGCTTTTCCAGCTGCGTCAGTCGAACAGCCATTCATGACAAAAAGCCATCTGGGTCCATAATTTGTGTGAAATTCTAGTCACTCGTGTTACACCGGTTAAAATGTGTCCCCTTTTTCAGTGCATCTGCGTGTTGTGTGTTTTCCTCAGACGGGCTGTTTGGTCAGTGTCGAAACTCCAAGCAGGACCAGGTTCAGTACCAGGTAACGGTGCCTGTGCTGAAGAGAATGCAGGAAGTCCTCAAACAGCTCATGCTGCAAGGTACAGTAGCACGTGCAAAAACGTTAAAAGGCTGCCACTCATTCAGTTGGAGAGAACAGCACAATGCTGTTGTGGCTGTAATGTTACGTAAAATCAATTTTATTAATATTTTATTAAGTAATAGCAGCTAGCTATACATAAGATAAGCACTTAACCACAGTCCTCATGAGACACATGTAAGAAAATCTGTCTGCTTTTATTTCACACACACACACACACAGGACTCTCGTGGCAGGATGACATCACCCAATATATTTTATCAAAGGAGCTCAAGAGGGTTCCTCATACCACCCTTCTGTCAAAGCCCAACTCCTCATCCTCGTCTCCTCATTCGCTGCAGTGAGCGCTTTTACATTAATACTTGATGACTTATCTAACCAGCACCCCCCCTCAGTAGAACAAAAACAAACAAAACACCCTAAACCTGCCTGTGGTTCTGTCCCGGCTGCAGGTCCAAACAGCACACCCCGCACCACCACAGCTCGAAGGCGGGGTCAACACCTCCTGGTGGCAAATATGTGGATTACATGATTGTTGAGCCTCCTCAGTCCTCGATGCACATGCGAACTGCAGCAATGGACCCATACTCATATCACCAGGTATAAACACACACACACACACACACACACACACACGTGTGCACACACACTGTGAACGCACACATGCTATTTGAGGTTCACAAAGAGGTAAGGCTAGAACCAAAAGAATGTTACCCTTAAAACTGAGATTCATATGGCAGTCAAACCAACAGTAAACTGTTCTGAGATTATAAATAATTGAGTGCTGTATTTCTGCCAATCACAGCACAGGTACCAAGATGAAGTGGAGCGATCTCTTATGGGTGCAGGAGGAGGTTATGCCCGCCCCTCCTCAAGGTCCCAGGCCAATCAGAGAGAGCAAGACCGTGACAGGCAGCTGCTACAGGAAGCTCTGTCTCTCTACCTGGCATCCGGACAGCCCTCATATCGCCACAGAGCGCCTGCTTCCATGACACCTGCAGGTACAGGATTAGGAAAAAAGATTTTAGTAAAAGCTGCACCAGTACTGTGACTTTAAAAAGCAAGAATATGCTAATTTGCACGTTTGTTTTACTTCAGAGGGCAAAATCAGAAACAAGTTGCCATGCTCGGTCATGTATTAAGCTTTTTTCTTAAACATTATTTGTAAGTACGTGATGCAAACAAGCCAGGAAAAAAATCTTGGACTACTCAGAAGTTACTTTCTTTACTTTCAGCCTTTTAAATTTTGTAGATCTTTTACAGTCAGAGAAACCATAGTGCCCACTGGTGGATAGTGAAAGCAAAAAAAAAAGAATGAAATTAGTTTTAGTCTATCAAATATGTTCTATATTATATCTGTTATATAATGGTACATATGTATTATATATGCTGACAAACCATAGTTTGCAAATTTAATTCAACTATCATGAATTTCTGTTTTATCAGCAGGTTTACCTTATTATGAAGACTTTGAGTTGGAGATACCAGTGGACTATGTGGAAGACTACACCCTAGAGGAGAGACATGGTACTGCAGGCAGGCAACCAACTCTGCAGAACAAGAAAACTTCTCAGGACTTCAGTACCTTGTCTGGAAACAATGGTGAGGAAAAAAAGAATTTCAACGTAGTTGTACCTGATGTCCAGAATGCCCTGAGGAGAAAAGTTATTTAATATACGCTGAGATTCCATGTTTATACTATTTAGTTGCTTTTAATGCATTACCCTCCTGTGTTAGATGGCTTGCTCCAGAGGATGTCAGGCATCTTGCAGAAGTACAACGTTGATCCCAGGGACCTCAGTCAAGAGCAGCTCTACAAACTGGCTCTTATACTGCATCTGCTGCAGGGCCAGGACAAAACAGGTACCCCATGCTGTTTTTATACCCATCTGAATGACTTCAGTAAAGTCCAATTTTAAAGTCTATGACTCAAGAAGATACAAATGTTTTTGCTAAAACTAAATAATGTTATTTTTATGTATTTGAAACTGTTATTTGTCTGTCTTAAAATAGATCCAGTTCAGAAAGACTTGATCACTCTCAAAGAGGTATGCCGGCCCCGATTGTTGTACTGCGTGTTATATTTCAGACATGTCAGTCAGATTTTATCTGGTCCATGAGTATGTGAAAAGAAAATATACTTAAAATACAGTTTTAAATTCCTTTGGACACATATATGGGCGATAATGACATATTTCACAGTGAAACTCAATTTCACTACCTGCGCCGAGATGGCATTTACCTCAAAATAAGCTATTGCCTACGACAGTTTTGTGGTTAAGTCACAAATTTGAAACGGAAAAGTCATTAAAAGAAGAACAGATGAAGTGGCATGAAAGCAGATTTGTTCATCAAATATTTACCACATATCTACAATCGTAATGACTTTTTGCAGAGGCGATAATGTAATAGGATTTTAAAAAAGTTGACACATTTAAGTAGTCTTACAGTTGCTGTAAAACCAGCCCTTTGGCATGAACCATAAGGCTGATGTGGTCCAGGTTGAAACAGGGTATGATAACCCTGGTATTGTCGATTTGTACTTGGAAGTTGGGATTTGCAAGTTCCAACTGGGAATTTTTCAAATGGAAACTTCCAAGAAGTCAGAATTCCAACTTGGACCTCTGAGAAAGTGGAAGAAACTTCTACCCCGAGTTCAAAGTGCAACTGGGCTGCTACTCACATCAGCACAGAAACATACTGTAACATATGAAACAATTTTTATGAATGAGGGTTTTGCTGCGTTGTTGGGATTTGCTAAATACTGTGTGCACCCTTGTTAGGAACTACTAACAGCTGCCAACAGCAAGGTTGGCTAGTGTGACGTTTGGAAAAGTTAATTTTGTTCCGACTTCCGTGGTAGAATGTATAATCGGACAGTTTTAACCTGAAAGGCCTCCCATCGTCCTTCTTAGATGCAGCTGCTAAAAAAAGAAAGTGTGTCCAAACCAGAGACGCCTGCTCCAGTTCCTGGTCCCCCTGATGCCCCTCCTGCTCCCTCCTTTCCCTCTGTCCCAGCCACATCTCCACCTAAGAGTCCCAGCCTCCCCCCCTCCACCACCCAGCCACCACAGGCTCCCCCTCCTGAAGCTGGACACGGCTTTAAGGAGCCACTCGTTGAGGGTACAGGAACCAAAGAGGAGTATGGGTACATCGTCACCAACCAAAGGTTGGCATGTCTGCTTCTCACAAATAAAACATTAAACACGGAGTCTGTAAAACCATGCTCATCGCTGACCATATTAATTATAAACTAATTATAAACAGGATCATTCTTAAACGTGACATTTACAAGAAGGATAATGAGTTTTTTTTTCCCCCTCTGTAGTCCTCTCCGTTTTTACGATGGAGTGAAGCTGTTGGAGCTACTGGCTGATAAAATACACTTGACAACCAGCAGCTTCATAAACATCAGGTAAGACTGCGGTAACAAGTGCACCAGCGTGAGATCATATCTTACAGCTTTCGGAGCTCCCAGCATGTGTGCCTCTGTGTCTCATCAGCATGGTCGGTCCCGCGCTGACTTTCCGCATTCGGCAGAACGAGCGCAACATGACGGCTGCAGAGGTGGCTGCTAAAGCCGGTGAGACACACACACCAACACCTAGAGTCCTGTGAGTCCTGTCTCACATACGCAGAGGCTTATAAAATGTTTGGGATTTTTTTTTTTTTTCATCCACCATCGTAGTATCTGAGAAAAACTTCCTGGAGTCTGAGACTGGCCTGAAAATTGTGCAGACGGGCGTGGGAGAGGTACGTCATACATACACGTCTACGGCTTCTTCTATAGAGCAGTTGTCAAGGCAACAGATGCATAATGGTTCATCTTTATTCAATACCATGCCAGCTTTAATCTAATAACAAACGTGGCCTTGTTTGACACATTATCAGCTCTGATAGTGTCACACAACGGTATTACTACACCAACGCTACCAACTTTTATACATTGATGACTCTCAGCTAAGCCTTATTTAGTGATTAGTGACTTAAAATGATACATGCAACACAGTACGTTTGCGTAGAAGAAACTCATTTAGTCAGAGTCGATAGTATATTTGATGTTGCTGAATGAGAATATTGTTAGTATTTTAAGTCTTAGTAGTTAGTCTTGCACACATGAAGTAACCTCTGTACAGCAGCTCAGACAGACGCGGTGCCTGTTTTTTCACCTACATGACTTGTTTTCCATCCGCCACTTCCCTTCTTCTATAATCTCGTGAGTCACTCATTTTTTTCCGCGTGCGTGCATGTGCTTCTGTAGTCAGAACTAAGAAGCGAGGCGACACTTTGCAGCAGCCTGTATCTCAGTTGTTGCCATGGCATTTCAGCTCCTCCGACACCCGCCCCTCACTGTGGCTCTCAGATCCAAGCTGCTATGGCAACTGTCACACACGTGTCACTGACCTCATTACTCGCTGTTCACACAAACAAACTTCCTGCATTCTCCACACTATGTTTTGTGGATTCACAGCAAAATGCCTTTTTAACTTGAACGTTAGAATAATGTACACGTCGTGATTGATTTCTGGGTTAGTTATGCTGCCGATATGTGTGTGTTTTTATATTTTAAAATCGCTTTTTAATTTCTTGGAAGTCCTCGTCAGTGGTTTTTAATTCAGTCACGTGATTTGCTCCTAATTTGTCGAGGCGGTTATGTGCTAAACACTGTGGCTCTTGCTGATTTCATCCTCTATTATGTGTGTTGCAAAACAATATCTTTAGTCACATAACAAACTAGACCTACTTCATTTGGTGATTATTGTTGCTTCTGCAGTCAGAGAGATTCAAATCCAGTTCAGCAGCATATTTTCCTTCTGGAAGTGACAGAAGGCCGGTTGTTTTGTTTAGAGCTGGTTCTGTTGTTTCCCATTAATTTTCTTTGTGTGGATATAAAGTCAGGATGCTTAAATATAATGGGGGTTTCTGTTGAAGGAGGTAGCGCGTTAAAAACTCTTTAGACATGCAATAAAAAGAAATAGACAAAAAAGTGGGTGGAATGACTCTGCGAGGCATCACTGGTCTGTGGCTTGTCATCTCTGATGGTCGGTTGATCTTTACGAGGCCTCAGCTGTCTCTTTAATGGATTCATGGGGCACAACACTTTGACCTTTCACTCCTCTGTCTGTAAAACTCAACCTCAGCTGCCCATTGCTGTTACCCATAATCAAACCTGTTGTTAGGATGAAGTGAGTGACCTTTGAATGGGAGTGGTGGCACCGCGTCCAGAGGATCAGCTCAGCTTGAATTGTCTACCGAAGGGCATTTGGAGAAACAGACACAATTCTCTTTTAGATAATGATCTAATTTATTAATGGCTGCGTGTGTTTCATATTTCTTTTCTCTCTCTCTCTCTTTTTTTTTTTTAGAGAACAGATGCAAGAGGCCATCCTCAGCTAAGCAGGGTTTCCCAGGGCTCCAGTGGGACGGTCATCACGCTTGTTTCCATGGCAGTGGTGGGAGGTGTGCTTGTATTGGCCATGGCCGTGGCTTGTTTCAGGCACTATTCCCAGCAAGTGGCCAATGGCAAACTTGGCCTGGGGCCAGAGGGAGGAGCAGAAACACACTTTGACTACCAGGTAAGGCAACAGCCAGAACTTGGAAAAGACTTTTAAAGTGGTGTGAAAGTATTTAAGCATAAAATATCCCTTTGTAGATTCCTAGCTTTGATATGATAGACTTGTTTAATTTATTGGATGCTATTTTCATATATTTTCTCAAAGTCATTCTGTGAAAACAATGGAAATGAAGGCAGACTCTAAATGAGTGAATTTTCATGCATTGATATTATGAAAACACACCTTTTACTCTAAATCAGGTAGACGACTGTGTACTGGTCATGTAAATGATGATACAAGAACACTGCTTTCTCTCCATTCAGGAGCTATGTCGGCAGCACATGGCATCTAAATCCTCCCTGTGCCGCCAGGACTGCGTGGGAGGAGCGAGCAGTAGCATGGCGGGGTCTGCCATAGGCGCCGGTACCGGTGGACGGAGGGGAACGGACACATCCCGCGTCAGCAGCGTCTCGTCTCAGTTCAGTGACGGTCCACAGCACAGCCCGTCCTCCACCCACAGCTCCACCCCGTCCTGGAGCGAAGAGCCAGCCCAGTCTAATATGGATATTTCTACTGGTCACATGATTCTAGTGAGTGAATTCACCATCAGAGTGCAAGTTAAGCAAATCAAGCCAGAGCAGATGTTTATTTGCCTTGTGTTGCCTCTCCTGCAGGCGTACATGGAGGACCACCTGCGCAACAAGGATCGGCTGCAGAAGGAGTGGGAGGCTTTGTGTTCCTATCAGGCTGAACCGTGCTCAGTCGCCGTGGCTCAGAGCCCAACCAACCTGGACAAAAACAGACACGCTGAAGCTCTGCCCTGTTAGTGCATCATTATGTCACACCGGATCATATCTGCTTATTTTTATACACTTGAACAGCAGAGTGAAAACACACGGAAAGCAACACAAATTTTAAACATCCAAATTTAGCATTTTTTCCCCCCCCAAAGCATAATTATTTTTTGGTAAATGGTATGGTAAATATGCTTTTTTTTGTTTTTTCAGATGATCACTCTCGTGTGAAGCTGAAGACTGAAGTAAACCCCAATAAACAGGATTACATCAATGCCAGTTTCATTGTAAGAATTCCTCACAATCCGATGTTTATTGCTCCTTTAGTTGTGCTTTTATCTGATGGAACATTTTAAAATAAACCACCGCTTTTAAAATGTTTTATTATGAATTTCAGGCCAGTTGTATCTAGTCTTTTCCCTCCCCAGCACACAGGCTCTTTCTAAGCTGCATTTCTTTGGACTTGCAGTCGTAACTCACATCTGAACGTGTGCTGATCAGTGAACTTATGTCACGTTTTTTTCGTTCTGATCTACAGTTTGATCACGACCCTCGCCAACCAGCTTACATTGCCACACAGGGACCTCTGCCCCACACCGTTGCTGATTTCTGGCAGGTCAGTGAAAGCTTTTTCTTTTTTGTTTGTTTTATCCTTTTTTCTTTTATCTTGTTTCTTTGCATAGATCCATGCACACATTTGCTTTCTTCCAACGTGCAGATGGTGTGGGAGAACGGCTGCACGGTCATCGTGATGATGACCGCTCTGGTGGAGGATGGAGAGATGCAATGCGAACGATACTGGCCTGATGAGGGGTCGTCACTCTACCACATCTATGAGGTTCATTTCCAGGTTTAACCTTTAAGGAGAAGCTGCTTTGTGGTCTAAGAAATCTGAGCGGAAGAGGACGCATCTTTATTTGCCTTTTCTCACCCCTCTTCCAGGTGAACCTGGTGTCGGAGCACATCTGGTGTAAGGACTTTCTGGTGCGCAGCTTTTACGTGAAGAACGTCCAGACACAGGAGACAAGAACTTTGACGCAATTTCACCTGCTGAGCTGGCCAGGAGACGGCAACCCCACCTCCACACGGCCACTCCTCGACTTCCGCAGGTAAAGAAACTGCACCGTCATACAGGCATACGCACCCAAGACTGTCAGCTCATGTCACAGATGCTCCAAGATTCAGTCTTTTTCCGAGATGAGCGCAAACTCTAGGATGCAGTGTGTGACATACTGATTCCCTCTGATTACCTTCAGCCCATCCATCTCATCGCTTTGGTTTTCCTTTTTCCCGTCACCTATCACTTCCTTCCATCATCTTGGGTCCCTCTCCCTCTCTCCCAGTGTGCAGGTTGATAGGTCTGTATTTTAACATCTCCCAGTGTCATTTTTGTGGTTTGCAGCTAGTACTCTGGCTCCAGTTGCATAGTCACAAAAATGAGCATTGGCAGGTGTGACTGGCTGCTGCAAGAGGGACAGTGAATCTGTGGCTTCCTCTCCACATGTTCTATCCTGTAGCCTCATATCATCGCCCTCCACACCACTTACGGCAGTTTCTGCTCATCCTGTCCTTGCCCAGTGTCGCTCACTGCTATTCTAGTTGCTTTGATCTGTACTTTCTAACACACATTTCCTTTCCTTATACTGCCTCTTGTTTTTTTTCTTTCAATTTTTTTTTATTGCTTAAGAGACTAATCTTTTGTTGAACGCATTTAGCATTCTCTCCACGACAGAATATAAGCTATTTATGTAATTAACTTGTGACAGCGGTCAGATATTGTGAACCCTGTAATAATTAGTTCATAATTAAGCAGCTGTTTCTGTGCTTTGCTCTCCTTTCTTTCTTTGTTGTCCCCTTTGCCTGCTTATCAGGAAGGTGAATAAATGTTACAGAGGTCGATCCTGTCCAATCATCGTTCACTGCAGGTAAATTACATCCAAATATTCTACTTAAACACTGAGCTGAAGAAAAAAAAAACACTTTAAAAGATAATGTTTGATTATAATGTTTGTTTGTTTGTTTTGTTTTGTTTTTTTCCTTCATCTCTGTCATTCCTGCAGTGATGGCACGAGCAGAGCTGGAACTTACATTCTTATTGACATGGTGCTGAACCGCATGGCCAAAGGTGAGCCCATTAACAAACACTCACACACACACACACACACACACACCTGCTCTGTGATTCATATTTTGGACATGGAGCCCACTGGTGATCTGGCATATAACTGACAAGTAACCTGAAAGTGAAATAACGCGTCATGACCAGCAGAGGGAGCTATTTTCACTATGTTGTTTAATGTGCCGTTCGGTGGTATTTATTTATTCAAAGTCATAAATGTTGTAAAATATTTGTCTCATCTCGTAGCAAAGAAAATCTGTTGAAACCATCTCTTTTTAAACGAATATAAAGACTCTGAAATCACTTATTTATATTCCCTTTTCAAATTTGTGCATAAGACCAAAATTAAGTCAATACGTGTCTAGAACCAATGCTGATGCTGTTGATGCTCTTGTTGTCGTTAGGAGTGAAGGAAATCGACATTGCAGCCACGCTGGAGCACATCAGAGACCAGAGACCCGGCTTGGTTCGCACCAAGGTATCAATGTGTCTATATTTGTGCAGATGTGTGTGTTTTTACGTGCAGTATTCTGAAACGTTCAGCTGATTTATTCTACTGAAGACCGCTGAAACCCAAATTGTCTTGTTTCTCCCGTGTCTGCTCTTTTATCGCCCACTTAGGACCAGTTTGAGTTTGCTCTGACAGCCGTCGCTGAGGAAGTGAATGCCATCCTGAAAGCCCTGCCACAGTGAGACGCAGAAACAGAGGGGGGGACATTCAGGCACGTGACAACACACGCTTCAAAGGAACCATTCGCATCACGCGTTCATGCACGTCCAGTGCTGTTAGAGGTATTTGCTCAGCCACGCTCGGAGCTGCTTTCCAACCTGCAGCGGTTTCGCCATCGATTCATTCTCTGGAGGTTTTCAGCGTTTTTTGTTTTTTACTTTGGTGGAAAGGGCAGTGGATGTTTTTGGCAGGATGCAGGTATGAACAGAGGGCGACATTTCTTCTGAATTGTTGTACAAATTCCAGTTTCTGTCTTTTTCTCTGAAAATTCTACCTAATTGCACAACAGTGCAGACTTCAAACCTAAAATTAACAAAAAGAAACCTTTGTGCCTGTGTAAATCCAGAAATATTGACACTATTCATCTCCTGAGAACAGAATACTTGTAATGCGATCACAGACAGGAGGGAACATATCCTCGTATGACTGTGGTGGCATATTGACCATCATAACCCCTTATTGGATACTGTTACCTCAAATGATTGATCAACACCAACAGATGGTTTGATTTTTTTCTGTGTTCCATTCAGATCAATGTTAAAATAACTGGACTAACCAAATATATGTGGCATCTAGCTTCCTTTAAACAAGGGAAGGTTTATGTTAACTCTGGTTGTGGTGTTTTGTGTCCAACAGAAGACTGTATACTGCTGTCAAGTGTGTTGCTTTTTGGCAGCTTTTTATTGGTGAGGCTTGCCTCCTGCCTCGCAAAGTTCAGTGTTTGCTTCAAGCAGTGGTTTTGGGGTAACGGATGCTTTACGTCGTCCATAAAGTACACATCACTTCATTTCTCCACCTGCACATAAAGTGGATTTGTTTGCATTCTTTTACTGTCTTACTTGATGTGCAACCTTGTGATTAATGTATATAATTCATCCTGATGATTGTTTATTTCATGTAGCAGACAGATGGAAAATATCTATAAAAATGTATTTTTGACTTGACATAAATAAATTTGTGATGTGATGCAACAGAAAACTGGTACAAATTAGTGTTTTGTGTGGTTTTACATTTAGCTGTTAAAGTAAAAAACATACTCGTAATATCGGGATGAAACACAACTGATTTTTTTTTTTTTTCTGATCATTTTTGTCAGTGTGGACATCATTTTCCAGAACAAAATTTGCAGAAATGTATCAACCTTTTTTTAATGCAAAGACATTCAAGAGATCTTTCCTTGGCTTTCATAATATAAAGCTTCCAGTCTTTCGCACCATAATGAGCTACATACACACAGTCGTCCATATTAACAGTAAAACAGTAAAATCTTTTTTTTTGTTTTTTTGTTAAGTGTCTTTCAGCAGGTAGGAGTCACGGCGGGCACGGAGAGAAAGTGCATGTCAGGGAATTGACCTTTGACCTGTAAAAACAAGACAGACAAGAAAAGGTCACATGGTTATTATTTGATTCCATCTGCATGGCATCGAGGGGCCGATCAAACGTCGGGTTTTTAACACGCCTTACACTTACACGGGTTCTTTACCTCTGGGCGGGGCTTAAGGGCTCAGAGCGGCATCAGCCAATGAGCTTAGCTTGTGAAGGCCTCGAAGTCCGAGTCTGAAACAGGAAGTAGGAAGTGTAAGACAGCAAACTTATGCTTCTTCTGTATTTGTAGGTCTGCAACATTTCTCATGCAAATGGATTTCATCCTTTTAAGGAGGTGAGAAGAACCGTGGAAGGAAAAAAGATGAAAACGGGTGATATTTGGAAAAGTGCTAATTGGATTTACAGAGTCCTTGTAAATAATTCATGAATGTTACTGCCATATTAAGAAAGAAAATAACCCCAACTCCTCTTTTGCCTCAATCTTTTATTTGTTATTGCCTGTTTAACAGTCACAAGGCAGTACAACATTTAATACAAATAACACACGCTGATAAATATTTGTTAAGGATTCCATCTGCCTCGTCTCTCATTCCATCACTACACAAGTGAGTGACAATAAAAGATGATCAATATCTTAAAATCAAACAGTCCCTTTTGCTTGAATCTGTCACATCATTTAAGCCAGATACAACAGTTATACCTGTAAGTGAGGGCAACACTTGTGCAAAGTATAAAAAAAAAAAAAAAAAAGAAAAAAGTCAAGCACTTGTGAATTACATGAGTCAGTATAAATTATATCCGAGTAATACATTTTGTGCTGGAAGAGCAGCACAAGCACGTCTTCTACGAATAACATTTCCCAGTCCATTACTCCGTACTTTTAGCAGTATTTATTTCAAACACTTGTGTTTTTTGGCACCAACAATTACATTCAATTTGAGCTTTAGTTTCACTGATTCAGCAACGATGGTTCTTAATATTTTGTTTTGTACAGCCGAAATATGATAATCCCAAAGCACCAGTGACGGAGCCCTTTCTCACTCGGAAACGCACACACGCACACACTGATTGTTCTTATGAAACACCTAAACTGCATTGCATGATCATTTAAATAATTACTGCTTCAGCTCAAAGGTAGTAACACGCATTAAGCATGAATTTCATTCAACGTTTAACCAAATCAGCAGAGGCTGATGCTGATATGCTTGTAACTTATTCACTAAATTTAAAATGTAAACATAATCTCTTTGTTCTTTTTTACATTCCTTCATCTTCGTGTATTAGGCACAGTCATTGCGATAGGTTTTAGTAAAATTATTTATCATTTGGCTGGAATACGGAATCTCTTTTGACTGAAGTGTTTCGGTCACAATGACAACTGCTACACAAAGCTCTGCCGTCTACTTGGATCAGTCGTTTCAGTCCGCCGTTAGTGCAACAATCCGGTTACATTCGCTGAGTCTCGATGAGTAAATCCTATGGCAGCATCTCAACTGGCAGACATGAAAAGAACCGCACGCGCGCACGTCTAACTGACGTAATGCATTCCCATGCTCCCGTGACCAACTGTAATCATTACGATTGAAACCCAGCACCAGCACCGGCACCGGCACCGGCACCGGCACCGGCACCGGCACCAGCACCAGCACCAGCACCGTTACGTTCCCTGACCTAATCTGAAGCTTCAGCCTCAAACCAAGTCATAGCTTTGTTTTATTGCCACGCTTAGCTCACATTCCAACAATGTCCTGAAGCGGTTTAAAACTCAAACTGGTCCGCACTTAAAACCGTACCGTTCCTCTCTCGTCCCCTCAGACCTACTCTTTACAGTCCATGGAAATGTTTGGCACATTCATTTACATTCTATAAATCTCTGTTTAGTTATCCATTCAGGAAAAAAAGCTATTTAAAAATGTTTAGGTAGATTATGTGGGTATATTTAGGCGTGCCATCAAAATCAATCACCTTCAAGAAACTCAAGCGTGTTTTCTTTTGAGGGTGTTAAGGGCCTTAAGGCGCAGCCTCAAAAATAATTTTAAAAAATGAACAGTGGAGTCCAGCTGTCGGCTCACACGGAGGTAAATGTAAAATATCAAAAATCCAAACCAAATTTATACACACACGCTGCCTTAGCACACAACGCAGCCACATTTCTTTTTCTTTTTCGCACAGCCGTCGCAGTTTTTTATCACAGGTTTGAACCTTTCATCGCAGCGGGGGCCTGGCAGTGTGGCGTCGGCGGCTGCGGGTGATTCGAGGGAGGAGGCTGGCTCACTGGTTTCCTTTCTCTCTGTGTCAAAAGACCCACCAGGCCCTGAGCCCATTTTAAACTGAACCTCATCATTTTTCTCCCCAGTACTGGACAAATCTGAATATTTTCTATTGATAACCCCACTTCCTCTACAGCCCTTAGCCTTGTCTGTGCACACAGCCCCAGCACCTGATATGAAGTCGGTAGCAGCAGCTCTCTGTTGAGCTTCCATTTCTGACAGGCTGCACGCCAAAGCCATCTGGAGGTCTTCATCTTCCTCGTCATCGCTGCTCCTTGCGACACCATAGTTGTAGAAGGGCGCGGAGCTAAATGAACGATGTGCTGCTCCGGAGTGAGGGCTGGGCCGGTGTCTGTCCGAATCGACAGGTGATCTGTTCTGGATTTGCGGCTTGTGGGAGGACTGATGGGACTGTCCTTCTCTTCGGCTAAGCTCCAGAGCAAGAGCCATTTCATCTTCAACACCTGGGAAAAACACGCACAACAACAACGTTGGAATGTCACAAACAGCAACAAGGATACACACAGCCAGAAACCCATTTTTTAAAAATTCCCATCCTTAATTATTAGTATTGTTATCAAACAATGCAGCTACAAGTTGACGGCACCATAAATGTCATGGTGCCTGCTCACCCCCTGTGCCGCTCCCTGACATAATGTTTTGCGGTTCTCAGGTTTACTGTATTGATGAAATTTTGACGAGAAGGCTGGTGAATAAAAAGAGATTATTCTTAGTTCATCACATCGTCTTACCATTTATTAAGACACTCTTTAACACACCATCCTCCTCAATCTCTACTCTTTCCTGCCCGTTCTCCTTTATCCTGTAGCCAAGACAAAAGCAGAGATAAGCGGCAGCATTTGCAGTCATACAGTCTTTCCTTCTCTTTTCCTTTTTTTAAAATTTAAATTACGAGACCTATAATAGCGTTCGTCATATACAGGCACACTGACAAATTAAAAGAAATTACTCAATTATCCCGCTGAATTTAAAGTAAATTTCAAGCGACAAACTGGAATTTGCTCCAACTCTATTCAAGTTTACTGTTTGATGACGTTTGCGAGCAATTGCCTCACACATTTAATAATATAAATCTAACCTAAGAAGAGTTTTTCTCAGACTGTCACATTCAGGTTGTTTAAGTAAATGAAACTAAATAGCAATAACAGGCTAATTGGCCTTACTTTTATAAGTAAAGGGTGATTTTCTTCACAGAGGATAGATATCACATACTTCTTTGTGGTGGTGCGCTTTCCATTTATGATGCGAGTGGAGGTAGAAACTGATTTGAAATTGCCCATTCCTCCACCCATGCTCTCCATCCCATCCAGACCCCCGAAAGAAGAAGAAAAAGAGCTGAATTCAACTGCAGGAAAACAGATGACCCGAGAACAAACAAGAAGTTATTGTTGCTCTTTCGCAGACTCAGTCTGCGTCAATGCAATGCGACTTCCATGTAAGTGTGAATCTAGGTGGGTGGAGCTGCACAGACATTATTGTATGAAAATTCTTTTTTAAGTATTTGGAAACCAATTTTCCAATAGACAGTGGAGATTGAAGCCAACTTTTAATATTGCCTAAGTTCCCAAACTAATCAGTGATTAAAATACTACAAAGCTGCTCAGTGTGCGTACAATCTGACCTCTACAAAGTTACAACACTGAGCTTTTACTCAAATGCTCACCTCCAGTTGAAGGAAAAGAGAAGAATCGACTGGGGCCAAGACGTGAAGAGGGGCCTCCAAATGAAGGGAAGTCATCTGAGTCACGTTAGCGCGTGTGTGGATAAATGGAAACATGGTAAACGGAGATGGGGGAAAGTACAGTATCTTAAACTGGTACGTGTGAGACTAGTTATTTTGAGGATGTCTTTTCAGGTCCACATGAATTACTCATCTTAATGTCACAAAAACAACAGTATCAATCAGTGCTGGACGTAACGTGAAAATTTATCAAACTTTGGTTGACTGTGACTGACCAAAGAGGCTTGCAAAGGGGTCCTGGCCACCAAAAAACTCTCTGAACACCTCATCTGGGCTGCGGAATGTGAAGGTGAATCCTGGGAAATCTGATGTGAAGTCAGAGCTGGAGGAGCCTGCAAAATGAAAACATCAGGGTCAAGCAAGTAAACAGGAAACAAGGAAGGATGCGAGGGTGACAGAGTTGAGGAAGTCAAATTTTAACAAACTCCATATTTCATCTGTAAGAAGTCCTGATTATTCATCTTCCTTTTCACAAGAGCAAAAGTATATTTCCAATTACCTGTATCTCGCATTCTGTCATTTCCATATCTGTCATATGCGTCACGTTTGCTCCCTGTTAAAAAAGGAGGGGGAAAAATCCACATGTATTTGCTTTTTGGCTTTTTTTTTCTCACATCACAGACACAAAATGATCAGAGGTGCAACAGTTATGAAATCCACAGTAAAGCGTGAACTAGAAGCATTAATAATAAATGTATTCTGTATTTCTGATAAAGATATTACCCTCTCAAAATAAAATATTTTAAAAAACAATATGAGGAATGATGGGAAATGTGGCTCAAAATTGGACAAAGGTTCAGATTTATTACGTTTAGAGAATTATTAAACCCCTACACACACACACACACACACACACAGACACATACACACACACCCAGAGATACATTTAACAAATGTATGATAAAGACTTCTTTTGTGACATACTGTCAGACAGGACTTCATAGGCCTCGGCAAGCTCTTTGAACTTTCTATCTGCTTCCTCCTTGTTGTCTGGATTTTTGTCTGGATGCCACTTCAAGGCCAGCTTCCTGTACCTGAATACATCAAACACACACAGAGTCGCCAACAAATGTGGATGCCAGACGTACAAACAAACACGTGCGGCGTATACATCAACACTTTATTTACTGACACTCACTGGAAACAACAAGCAAGGCGGCACAGAGGAAAACCAACACAAACCAAACACAAGAGGTACTCCTCCATGTTGAAAACGATCTATATATCCCAATACTTGGGCAAGATATGGTGATGTTTTTGTCTTAAATCAAGCCAAAGATTCTCTCAAACTTTAGACACATAACACCAAAAATTAAATTACTTTGTATAATAATAATACCATTATGCAAAATCATTAAATTTCTCTATACTCCCAGGAGGTTGTAGTGGTCCACCATCGCACATCTTGTCTCGCTTAAAAACACAACCCTAATTATTATCATTTATTATTGTTATCATATTATTTATTGATATTATTTTTTCAAGATCACATCACAATTCCTACATTACACAAAAGCCCCAAAAATCTTCTGTGATTTATGTTTTTATAAGTTAACATAAAAAAACTACTGTTCATTGATGTTTGCAGTTTATATTTGTAACGCTGATAGTTCTGGCATTCAATGGTGCTTTCAAATACAAGTGGGAAATTTGGTTCTCCAAATTTTGACTGGAAAATTCAAATACCAAGAATTACAATTAGAAGTTGGATTTCCTACTTCAAATATAAAACATTAGACGAAATACTGGCAGAGCAATGTCAGCTCATTTATTCAGGTTGAGTGCACTATTTTATTTTTTTTTGGAGGATTTAAAAAAAAATTAAAAACGCTTAAAATACGTACGCTTTCTTGATGTCATCTTGTGTGGCTGTTTTGGACACTCCCAGGATGCTGTAGTAGTCCACCATATCTCCTCCTGTCACTCCTCAAAACAGCACCCTGAAAATACAGCCATGCAGTCATTTCTGGTCTTTGTGGATGCAAAGATCTTGCATTAACCAAATAAAGCCCCAGAATCTAAACTGTTATCAAAAATCTTCAAAAAGAAAGGTACAGGTAAACAGCAACAGGTACTGATGAAAAAGGTCATGTGTATTAGACCCATTGCTATTTCGTGTCTGACCACTGGCAATTTAACAAATAAATGTATTTTCCCAAAGCCCCAACAAACCCATGCCTCAGATAAGATAGGTAAGTTTTGATGTTTTTATCAGATATCAGATAAGTTTCAGTTAAAAACTCATTTCACAGTTGTTTAACTTCGTTAAACTATTTTTTTATAGTTTAATAGCAATAAATGCCTGTTTGTTTTACTTTTATCATAATACTCTCAATGTTTGTTCCATCTAGTTAACAAATGCCCATTATTGTAGAAGTATTTTCAGATTTAAATGATGAGCTTACATATCTGAAAACTACGTAAATGACTCGAGCACAAGAGGTCATGATCTCAGTACAGTCGGCAGCCACAGACATGTTCACCACCAACATACCAATCTCATTAGTGGCCTTAAAAACTTTAATAGCTGATGGGTGCTTCCAAACTGAGGCAAAACGGCTAAACTTAACTTTGTGCGTCCCCACGGGAGCGTCCAGCCGCTCATGCATGTATTATTACTGCGTTATTTCTAGTACTGAGGCATCTGACAACTGCTGCTGACACGGCACTGGGCCTACACACGCAGAGACGCGGCAGATGCACTTGGAGGCACAGGTGCTGCGTTATTCAAGCGCCTGCAATTACCGGCAGGAGCGCCGTTAGGATTGTGTGGTGTTCCTGAGGCACATTTCCTATTATGGTAAAGTTGTCATAAATGCGCTGCAGCGCTGCTCTACTAGCCGTGGGTAGCCAAAGCTGATAACCTACCGTTGGAGTATTTTTGGTCCAATTACTAAGCGGTTTAGCCGCGCGTGTCCTCCGCTTTGTGATGGCAGTGAGTTGGAGATGACAGCTTCTGAAATACGGCTTCTTCGTGACAGCGGCACGGCCACCTCCCTGCTGTCAGCCTACCGCTCCACCGTCCCGAAAGGAGGCTATTCAACAACAACGAAATACCCCTGTAGCGGTGCCGTTAACCCTCTGCGGTCTGCTCCGGTGTTATTGACCGGCAAGAAAACACTCGGAGCAGTTTACGTTTCACGCTCTACGTCACCGGCTGGGAGAGAAAAAAAAACAGAGCGTCTAGAACATGCCAGTGTTTTTAGGCGTCACTGTCTCCGCCCACCGCCCCCTGCCGACCTCGGCGTCTGCCTGTTGCTCTTTGATTCTTCATTAGTGTCCTAAACCGTTAAAACCAACGATTCTGGTTCCGACGGGGGTTGTGAAATGTCGGTAAAGCCTTTTATTAATTAAATAATCTTAAACGAAAATGTTTGCACCTAAAATCCTGGTAGAAGTAACTATATTATGGGGTTATGAGACTCAAGTTACATAGGGAGCGAGGAAAATCTCGTTTTAATACGCGTCTATTCTCCTTGGCTTTTAGCACAGTCGGGGTGTTTTATAAGCGTGCATTATCACTTTAACGTTTCAATTTCAGAGTGTTACATTAGATTTAAACATCCTTCAGTGCTATTCTATTATGTATAATTGTGTTTGTTTTGTGAAGCACTTGACTTACAAATAAGGTAGCTTACTATAGTTACTGTAATCCACATTGTATCACAAGATACACACACACATCAGGATACAATTACCCAGTTTTTTATGGTCATGATAACGTGATAAGGTTATCCTGCCCATGTATAAATTGTTGACTAAGCAAATCCACTTTATTGAATATTCTGGCAAAACCAACTGGCTCAACTTCATCCCGTGTTCACATTGCTGCCACCTGTTGGATCAGGTAGGAACTGCAGGAAGTGGACTCGCGAGCCCATTTACACACTTTGGAGCTATTCAACAACTTAAGAGCTAAAAATCAGGATATTGACAAACGTCTATCCATGATCCTTTCCTACATCCACAGTATTATCAAGTTAAAAAGAGCCTAATGTTACAAATTTTCTTTCTGTAAGTCAAGTAAAGACCTTCAGAGCTATACGGCTTAAATATCAGATTGAAAAAAGTTTGCTGTGGAGTTAAAATGATCACAAGTATATTTCATTGCTCAACAGAATGTTTATTGATTATACTGACAGATCAACATCACATATGTTCAGAAACTTGCTAGGAATGTGTTCAGAACAAAATGTGGAATGTGTGATGACGTTGGACCCCTCAGTACTCCTCTCCCTCTTCATCTTCATCTCCCATGCTGTCAGTGCCAACCTCTTCATAATCCTTCTCCAGGGCCGCCATATCTTCTCTTGCCTCTGAGAACTCTCCTTCCTCCATGCCCTCTCCAACATACCAGTGGACGAAGGCCCTCTTGGCGTACATGAGGTCAAACTTGTGGTCCAGTCGGGCCCAGGCCTCAGCGATGGCTGTGGTGTTGCTCAGCATGCACACAGCTCTCTGCACCTTGGCCAGGTCTCCACCAGGAACCACAGTTGGGGGCTGGTAGTTGATACCCACCTTGAAGCCTGTGGGGCACCAGTCCACAAACTGAATGGTGCGTTTTGTCTTGATGGCTGCAATTGCAGAGTTGACATCTTTGGGCACTACGTCACCACGATACAGCAGACAGCACGCCATGTATTTACCATGACGTGGGTCACACTTCACCATCTGATTGGCTGGTTCAAAGCAGGCGTTTGTAATGTCAGCCACAGACAGCTGCTCGTGGTAAGCTTTCTCAGCCGAGATGACTGGAGCGTAGGTGGCAAGAGGGAAGTGGATACGAGGGTAGGGCACCAAGTTGGTCTGGAACTCCGTCAGGTCAACATTCAGGGCTCCATCAAAGCGAAGTGAGGCTGTGATTGATGAGACTATCTGGCCAATGAGCCTGTTCAGGTTGGTGTAGGTTGGTCTCTCGATGTCCAGGTTCCTGCGGCAGATGTCATAGATGGCTTCATTGTCCACCATGAAGGCACAGTCAGAATGCTCCAAGGTGGTGTGGGTGGTCAGGATGGAGTTGTAAGGCTCCACCACTGCTGTGGAAACCTGAGGTGCCGGGTAGACGGCAAACTCCAGCTTAGACTTTTTCCCATAATCAACAGAGAGTCTCTCCATCAGCAGGGAGGTGAAACCAGAGCCGGTTCCTCCACCAAAAGAGTGGAAGATGAGGAAACCCTGCAGGCCAGTGCACTGATCAGCCTGAAATAAATAAATAAAAACACATGTTTTGATGAATGAACCCAACTCAACCTTCACTCATCCTGATTCTCTGATAAATAAGCTGTGCGTAAAATAAATGAAGCCAAGCTCCCACCAGTTTACGTGTCCTGTCCAACACAAGATCTATGATCTCCTTGCCGATGGTGTAGTGTCCACGGGCATAGTTGTTGGCAGCATCCTCTTTTCCTGTGATTAGCTGCTCAGGGTGGAACAGCTGACGGTATGTTCCCGTACGCACCTCATCTGTAAAAGGACATGTCGGAAAGACAGCATTAGAACCAATGTACAACGTTCAAGGCAGACAGGCAGATATTTCCCTTCACTTACTGATTACTGACCAATGACAGTTGGCTCCAGGTCAACAAAGATGGCTCTGGGAACATGCTTCCCTGCCCCCGTCTCACTGAAGAAGGTGTTGAAGGAGTCGTCTCCTCCTCCAATCGTCTTGTCAGAGGGCATCTGTCCATCCGGCTGGATCCCATGTTCCAGACAGTACAGCTCCCAGCATGCATTGCCCATCTGGGCTCCGGCTTGGCCGACGTGCATAGAAATACATTCACGCTGTATTTAAAAAAAAAAGAGAAAAAGAATGTAAGGTCAATGAAACTGCACTGATAAATGCCATTTTGTCAAACACAGAACCCGTTTACCATCCCGTTATAAGATTTCCTGGCTTCAACAGTGACTGCTTTTAGATACTGTGACTATTTTATGACGGCACTACGGTTTTGCCGTCTCCACCGATGGCCAGAGGGCAAAAGAAACCCGGAGATAATCTGTTATATTCGTCACTGATCAGTGGATCTCATGCTCTGTCTTTGAAGTCAACGATTGTAGATAAAGTTAAATAAATATGAAAACACATAAAGACAGTCCAAAATGAGGTTTACTGAAATAAAAACTAAGAAAAAAAGGAGGTATCTGATCATGAAATATTATTGAAATCTCATCTGTGTCTTTACTAGCTTTGGTATCTTATTAAAACAAAAGTTTGCGGCAGATCGGAAGACCATGCCTCAAGGAAATGGAAAAAAAGAAAACCTCATCCTCCCACCACTTCATCCTGTGTCTCCACCCTTCCCGTGTCCCCTCCCCCATGGGCGTCTCTCCTCCCCCATCCTGTGCAGCAGAATACTGTAGTGCTGTGCAACAGTCACGGATGTGCCTCGCTCCACATCTCTCCAACCAAAAACTCCGAACAAAATGGCCGCTACCTAACCCATACTGCAGACCAGACCACTCCTATTTTTCTGCTCTTTATTCCATCCCCCAACTGCCACGCTTACTTCAATTAATCTCTCTCAGTCAAAAGAAAACCCAAACTATTTCTACTCAAACTTCTTTCATTTTACTTTCCTTGAGTTGGAGACACTTTCCTTTTTTGATTTAATGCACTTTAAACATAACAAAAGTAGTTTAATTTATAAAGTGCCTGACATCTGACCTCTGTTGTCCAAGATTACAGAAATGCCTTTTAGTCCTTTGTGATTATTCCAGCGCATTCCTTATCCTAAATTCCACACAGACATGACTTAAAAAAAGAAAAAGTTTCAGTAAATACATTTGGCTCAAAATTACAGCCACTCAGCAGCACAAAGCTACTCCTGTATCTGTAATCCCTGCTGCTGCAGAGGCCGACTGAAAACGAGAGGTTGTAGTATTTTAATCCATGGAATGGTGAGAAACAACAATAGGCGTATGGGAAGAGAAAAATTCAAGCCTACGTCATCAGCAAAGCAGTTACTCACCATTTTGTCTGCTTGTCCTTCGACTGACGTGGAGGATTCAGACACAAAGCAGGAGTGTAGAGGAAAGGGAGAGCCGGGACTTATATAGGCAAGGGTGTGAAGGGGGCAGGCAGAAAACTGTGGAAAGCAGCTGCATAGTTTATTGGAGGGAGGGAACCACCGCTTAGAAAAAAGAGGGAAGTCTCTAATGCTGCCTGCTATTGTATTCACTCTTACGCCTACCACATTGTCCTTCGGTTTCTTTTTAAAAGCGATTACAAGTGGAAAGGGAACCCTGTTACATGTTTTAACAGCCGTTTCCCCCCCTGTTTTATTGTGCCTGTTTACCGTGAAGCACAACTCAGAGCTCCACAGTTTGTTAACACACATATTGCTTATGAATTAATTTTCCAGTCTAGTAGTGTACATTTTCAGCTTAGAGAATTGTGTGCAGACTGTGAGCAGGGAGAAATAAAGCCTTTTGTTTGCTTTTGCACACACAGACTCCCTAAACACACCCAGCCCATCTTATGTCTCCGTTTTATCACTGAATGAGTCATCACACACACACATGACCTGGACAACAAACAAAGGCTTATTCTGGCTATGAAATGTTAAATACTGATTCTTTAATGACAGAAAAGCATTGTATAAGTCATTACAAATAATTCATTTAAATTATACTAAACTGCTGCAAATGATATGGCACGGAGGAGAGTTTATATAATCCAGAAAACACAGAGAAAGACTACAGTGTAAACTGTGCATCAATAAAAAGAAATGAAAGATCATAAAACAGAGAAGCAATTGTAAGAAATGTAAGGACCTGGTTTCTGCCTTTTTGCATGTCTGCGTATGTGGTAGAACTTTCAAGTAACCATTTTAGGATTACAGAGAAGTGATTCACACATAACTGAACTGGGATCTTATTGTAGCTGCAGGCCACTGTCTGAGTAAGAGCTGCACAAACAACCCTCGCCAGTGAGTTGGTCAGTCCTTTTCTCTTGCTCCTATTCTCACAGAGTCACAGCTGAATGGTATATAGGAACTGACATAGAAGTCCTTTCATAACTCGCATTCCTCATGGAAGAGGATACGGTGGGGGGATGTGCACAGGGGAGAGGGTTTGGTCTAAGTTTCTCACCCAGGCAAAAATGCAGAAAGACATGACAATGACAGAAAGTTAAATGCAAAGTTTATAGATAGTATGATAACAAATAATTAGAGTGCGAGCTATGTCATATATTGGCTGAGATTTGTATTTAATGTGTTTAATGAATGTGTGTAACAATAAGTACAACGCAGATTCAGACATGCATAGTTTTTGTATTTTATTTTATGGTTGTGTTGGAATAATTGTTTTGTTGAGTCATGTTGTAATTTTGCTGTAATTATTATTAATTTGATATATTTTTACTCACCAAAGAAAAGAAAAAACTAAATGCTCAATTTTGAAACCAATAAACAAACGTTATGGTTAAAATTATTAAATCAACTCAGTATTCCTCTCCGTCATTCTCCTCCTCCATATTGTCAGTGCCAACCTCTTCATAATCCTTCTCCAGGGCCGCCAGATCTTCTCTTGCCTCTGAGAACTCTCCTTCCTCCATGCCCTCTCCAACATACCAGTGGACGAAGGCCCTCTTGGCGTACATGAGGTCAAACTTGTGGTCCAGTCGGGCCCAGGCCTCAGCGATGGCTGTGGTGTTGCTCAGCATGCACACAGCTCTCTGCACCTTGGCCAGGTCTCCACCAGGAACCACAGTTGGAGGCTGGTAGTTGATACCCACCTTGAAGCCTGTGGGACACCAGTCCACAAACTGAATGGTGCGTTTGGTCTTGATGGCTGCAATTGCAGAGTTGACATCTTTGGGCACTACGTCACCACGATACAGCAGACAGCACGCCATGTATTTACCATGACGTGGGTCACACTTCACCATCTGATTGGCTGGTTCAAAGCAGGTGTTTGTAATGTCAGCCACAGACAGCTGCTCGTGGTAAGCTTTCTCAGCCGAGATGACTGGAGCGTAGGTGGCAAGAGGGAAGTGGATACGAGGGTAGGGCACCAAGTTGGTCTGGAACTCCGTCAGGTCAACATTCAGGGCTCCATCAAAGCGAAGTGAGGCTGTGATTGATGAGACTATCTGGCTGATAAGGCGGTTCAGGTTGGTGTAGGACGGGCGTTCGATGTCCAGGTTCCTGCGGCAGATGTCATAGATGGCTTCATTGTCCACCATGAAGGCACAGTCAGAGTGCTCCAAGGTGGTGTGGGTGGTCAGGATGGAGTTGTAAGGCTCCACCACTGCTGTGGAAACCTGAGGTGCCGGGTAGATGGCAAACTCCAGCTTAGACTTTTTCCCATAATCAACAGAGAGTCTCTCCATCAGCAGGGAGGTGAAACCAGAGCCGGTTCCTCCACCAAAAGAGTGGAAGATGAGGAAACCCTGCAGGCCAGTGCACTGATCAGCCTGAAATAAATAAATAAAAACACATGTTTTGATGAATGAACCCAACTCAACCTTCTCTCATCCTCATTCTCTGATAAATAAGCCAAAAAGGATTTAGAAATTTATTAAAATCATGTCAATTTTCAATTTATTTTAAAACTAATGAAGCCAAGCTCCCACCAGTTTACGTGTCCTGTCCAAAACAAGATCTATGATCTCCTTGCCGATGGTGTAGTGTCCACGGGCGTAGTTGTTGGCAGCATCCTCTTTCCCTGTGATTAGCTGCTCAGGGTGGAACAGCTGACGGTATGTTCCCGTACGCACCTCATCTGGATGATACAATGATAGACAGTTACTGGTGGAGTAATCCCAGTGTTAAAATGCTTATTCTATCAAAAGAACGTCAACACAACAACAAGTACTGCGTTTTCTCAGTGCAACTTTAACAGAAATATGCAGTCACACATATTCTTAAGTATGTTTAATTCTAGGTTGATGTAATGCTTTCATGGACATGTAGCTGTAAAATATCCTTCAGTATAAATTTGGCACTGACCAATGACAGTTGGCTCCAGGTCAACAAAGATGGCTCTGGGAACATGTTTCCCTGCCCCCGTCTCACTGAAGAAGGTGTTGAAGGAGTCGTCTCCTCCTCCAATTGTCTTGTCAGAGGGCATCTGTCCATCCGGCTGGATCCCATGTTCCAGACAGTACAGCTCCCAGCATGCATTGCCAATCTGAGCCCCGGCTTGGCCCACATGAATGGAGATACACTCACGCTGCAGAGAGTGAGCAACGCTGTTCAGAGACCAGAAGCGCGTCTTTCTGCTACATGAAATTTATCTCAACCACTTATACATTGAGGCAGATACAATAATTTAAAAAAAAAACAAAAAAAAAAAAAACAACAGCATAACTTTGGTTTCATTTATTATGTCTTGGTTTATTGAAAATTCTACTAAATTCTGAAGAAAAACACCATTTCATCAATAGTGATCAGTAAAGTAAAGCTTCGTCTTCTCATTGCAATTGAAAATCATAAACTCACCATGGTTTCTTTCTTTTCCAATGTCCAGGAATCAGACAGAAGATGAAGTGAGAGAGACAGCCGAGTTGCTCTGCTTTTATACACGGCACCTGGGAGTCAATCTGAGCTGTAATCAGAGAACTTCTCAAAAGAGACATGGATAAGATCAACCGCTTCACAAACACACACACAATGCAAAAGGAGGTCACCACCCTAGTCATTGTGTGTGGTACTTGTGTTTTGCACCTGTGTTTATGAACGTCATATTTCAAAAAGCAGAAGCGTATCCCCGAAGGAGGGTAGGGTGACCTAAAGCAGTTTAACTTGGCAGCTGGTTTTATGAAGCAGCTTATGGCAGGATAAAGAAAGTAGAGACACCTCTTGCACCAAGACCGTTTCTCAGTCACAGCATCCATGATGAAATACAACCCAGGAGAGATCTAAGTGTCATTCTAGTTTTTAAAGATTGTATGCAAAACAGAAGATTCCCACGTGGATTTAATAGTTCAAATTCTCATGGTTTATTCAAGATCTCAGTGCATGAATTAATGCATCAGCTGGCTCCATCTATGTGTTATGTGATATGTTAAAGGAATCAAAAAAGCAAACATGCAATTGTGCTTTATAAGTGACTTTGTTCTTCCTTCGTTTTCGATTCTTTTGACCCTGAAGAGTGTCAAACACAATACATGTAAACTGCCTCATTTGGGGCGCCTGCTGATTTGTGTAAAGAATTACTCTCTGGGATTGTTTTTTACTGTATGCAAAAATCAGCGACAGAACGTGTTGATTCCCTAAGTCCCATCAGGGATTCAAACCTAGAAGTCCATTTGAATGAAATTTGCTTTAAAGTCATGAGATTGCGGTTCTGTTCTTTATCCCACTCTGCTTTGTAGCATTGAAGTAGCTGCTCGTTACAGTTGGCAGGCAAAACCCAAACTACTGATAAACTGTTGTGGCTGTAAGGCACAGCACTGCGCGCAGCTTTAAAACAGGTCAAGCAACTTTCAAGGTCTAAAAGCAACAAATTTAAAACTGGAATTCAGACCAAGTGAGTGTGTGACTCTGTAAGCTTCTGTTTTTATGAGAAAACACTTCAGCAGTCCATGAGTAATTCACCCAATAAATCCCTTCTTGCTCTCACCATCTTTAATACTAATAACAGGATGAGATAAATATGTTTTGGATGTCAATATAAAATTAAAATCATATCTCAATCTTGAAAGAAATACTGGGTAAATTTAAAGCATATTGATTGTGAAGTGACAGATAATAAAAAAAAGTGATACCACAGCATCAACTACTTTTTATTTCAAACCATACCATCATTACTGCAGTGCTCTACTGCATAATAAAAGCTCATCTTTTTCACTTTGATGTCCTTTAAGCTGAAATATCACTAAAAAAGTGCACACACCTCCCTGGTTTCTCTTTTGTGACTTGCCTTTACAGAGGTACTCATAAAGCGGTGACCCACTTCAATTGTACAAGAGTATACATAGGTCCCTCATTCATAGCTTCTTTTTTCAGTGCTGCACAATTAGGCCTTTTACAAACAGGCGATAATAATCCTACAGCTGGAAAAGAGAAGAAAGACTCATACCAGGATAGAAAATTATATCATCATGTCATATGATATAGTTGTGCAGTAAAAGCTCAGCAATGTGTGAGCTATAGTTTCTTTATAATACTTTCTTTTGAGGTTATGTGGTAACTGATATCTTTCACAACAACCAATTATCATTGAGACAGAGATAATCAGTAACTTCACTGATTTCCCGGTAAATCGGTGCAACCCGCATATCCAAATGTTTTACCTCAACTGGACCAGCTGACTTCAACTAACTTTTGGAGAACCTATTAGCATGGTGCGTATCCCCAATTTACTTTTATCCACTGCGAACAGTCACTTATTGTGTTCAATAAAAGTGCAAGTGTTTTTTTGTTACAAACACTCAATGGAGAATTTTAGTTATAAGCTCAGAAGTCCAGTTAATGCCATAAGATTCACAAACTGTGCATTTACACAGTAGGAACATGGTAGATTAATATAATAATCTGTTACTAGACTAGCGGTGGCCGATTTTTGTAGGTATACACCTAACATCTCTTTATAATAAATAATTGGTGAGGACACAGTCTCCGCTTGGCAGCACGGTGGCTTAGTGGTTAGCACTGTTGCCTCACAGCAAGAAGGTTCCCGGTTCAATTCCCGGCCCGGTGGGTCTTTCTGTGTGGAGTTTGCATGTTCTCCCCGTGCTTGCGTGGGTTTCCTCCGGGTACTCCGGCTTCCTCCCACAGTCCAAAAACATGCAGTGTAGGTTAATTGATCTTTCTAAATTCTCCCTAGGTGTGAATGTGAGTGTGAATGGTTGTTTGTATGTGGCCCTGGATAGACTGGCGACCTGTCCAGGGTGTACCCCTGCCTTTCGCCTGATATGCGTCGGGATAGGCTCCGACAGACCCCCGTGACCCGGAAACGGATAAAGCGGGTATAGATAATGGATGGATGGACAGTCTCCGCTTTATTGGGTTTGTGAAGTGTACCCGTTTAAACTGTAAGAGGACTTCGGATGAAACACCTGCGCCCTCTAGCGTCAATAATATTAAAGCACCACCACGTGAACTGAAATAAAGGAGGGTTGTGTTGTACTGGTTTACAGCATTTTCAGGCATGACCCCAAGAAACCTACTGCTTTAATGACCCACACTGTCTCTGAATGTGTATCGGACTAGTACATATGCAAAAAGTTGCTTTTAAAATATTGCAAGACAATGATATATCATGCGGTCTACATCTCTAAACACTCTTGGCAAATAACATGCCATTCAATATTTTGTTTATTATCATAAAAGTATCGTAGTGTCTAAGTATTTTAGAGAAGTTTTTGTTTAGTTAATAAACTCAACTCGCTCAGGCTCGACCTTACAGGTGTCAATGCGGGAATGCGCGTTCGCGTTTCAAATGCAGGTTCACGTGAGATGGGCAGGTGGGCGTGGTTTGGAGCTCAATAGGACGTAGCCGCTCCTCGCCCACCTGACAGTACTTACTCACCCGGACCACTTGACGGCCGCTGGGAGAGGCTGCAGAAAAACCGACAGCCAGCTGAGAAAAGTCTTTCTGTTTGAGGTCATTTGCACCGAGACTTTTACAATGGTAAGTATGTTTCATTCCACTGACTTTAAGCACACGTTTGCTTCCAAATGTGTTTATTTGCCTGAGTAAACTTAGATCATTTGAAATAATTTAGGTTAACAGTGTTGATGCAGCCGTCCTCATCTGCTCCCTGCGTGGCCTCCTATAGCAGGACCACTGCTGTCAGAAATAGCTCCTTTTCCCTCAGAGACGCGCTGTAAAGTTGCGCCGGCTGCTGTCTGGATAATCGGTCTACATTTTGATACAGCACAAAAGGACATATTAAGACAAATTCAGCCAAGATGATGCAAAGTTTTGCAATTACCTTCTTCAAATTTGTTGGGAAAGTAACAGCTTTCTTTTTTTATAATACTTGTCACTTCGTTGCAGAGTACAGGTGTGTTGTGAAAGTGAAGTTTAAGAGATGACGTGCTTAAAAATATGTCTATCAACAGGGAAGATAAATGATTGTTTAGATCAGGAAATGTTTCCCCTCCAAATGGAAAAAAAAGGGAACATGCATCTCTAACATATTTCATAGACTCAAGTACAACAATACTGTGAATGTTTCAACTACAGAGAGCAACACTTTGTAGTCTCTGGAGTCTGTTTATAGATGTTGCAATAATTTTCTGATTATATATATATTTTTTTAAATTCTATCTCCCACCGAGGTCACACATGACCTCAGTGTTCTGTTTGCACTGTGCAGTGTAAACACAGCTTGTAATCGGTTATAAAAACCAAAGGCTGTCAATGTTTACTGAGTACATTGCTAGCTACAGTCCACCTGCAAGGATCCAATCAATCAGTTTAGACGTTGGATCTAATGTGGAAAGTTTCTCTAAAGATCACAGATAAAATGCACGATATAGGTATATATATGCATTAAAGAATAGTAGCAATATTTAAAACAGGGCAGACTTGGAATATGACAAGCTTTGCTGACCCCTGTGCAAGAATTTTATTTAAAAAAAAAGACATGCATGTAGGCTGTGTTTTACAACTACAGAAGGACACATCCAGACCTGTTATGGACTAAATTGCAGTGGCAGCTGAATGTGTTCGGTGCATGTTATAACAGTCAACACTGAAGAATCTTGGGTCTAGCTCTGCATTTCCTGACCGAACTTGTCACGGCACTGTCGAACCTTTTCAGCTAAGCTCCCGTTTTCAGCATGGAGAAACAAAAAAAAGACAAGCTGTCAACCTAGTTGATAACATGTCCTTTTTTTTTTTTCTTCCCCTTTTTCCATCATTTACAGCTACCTCAGGGGAGCCGGTAAGGGCTCTTCATATATTCACAATGAGCATGTGCGCTGCCACACTTAACACCATGCTTTAATCACAGTGTTTGGTATGGATATAAGTGGAGATCCGATGGAGATGCCGTGGAATAAACATTCCAAGGTTCTTTCACTAAAATGAAAACAAAATCCTCATAGAAGCATAAATACAGTATCATCGGTTCTAAATGATCCCTGGAAATCCACGAGTTGCATGCAAACTTTTTTCTAGTTCTTCAAATAAGGAGGTTTTGGTTGACTATGGTGCAGCATGTGCGTATGGTCGTGCCTTAGAGTAACGTGAATATTGTTTGTCTGACTTTGTTTTGTTTTTGTTTGTTTTTTTTTTCAAACCACATATGGTGACAATGGGGCATTAAGGGATATCTGCTTCTGTATCTGCCGACCCAAAAAAGCTTTTAACAAATTGCTTTTCCCCATCCCTTTCACTATTCTTTCCTCACTACCCGTTTCCAGCAGGATCCTGAGCACCAATTTTACTCTCTGGTTTTAGTCACTAACAAAACTGGATTCTCAAGTCGGTGTGGTTGCACTTCAGGCATGTATTTTGCCTCTGCCACACACAGACACACCCCTACACACTCCGACAGGTTGACTTGACAGCTTGCCTGGCAAGTTGAGAAATATTTGTCTTTTTTTTAAATCTAGCCCTTAGCTATATCCTCATGTGAGGTTGGGAGGTGCCTTTTTTTTATTATTTTGAAATCACAGTAATCACATTCCAAAATGGGTTTGACAAATACTTTAAGCAGATAGGTTTTGAAATCATACTTGGCAGCGGCCCCTGTTTGGGGTGCTGACTGTCAAGTGTTTACAGCAACAGTCAGCCCTTGCACCAAAGTGTCAGGTTAGCATGAGGAAACCAAAATAGCTCTGCTCAGCTGCGAAACTCAGGGAAGTCATGGAGGGTCATCTTTGAATAAGGAGAAAAACCCAACTGTTGTTTCTCTGTGCTGGCTAAATTGGAGAAGAAAAAAAAAAAAGATTGATAATATTTAGCACACCTTCATAAAAGTCAGATTTTCTGGACCATCATAGTTGAGCAATAACTGATCACAGAAAAGAAGAAAGTTAAGGGACGTGTAAAAATAGCAGCCTGACGTGAACGAAGGTGAAAACCCGGTGTGTCCATATGTGACCGGTTGTCCCAGCTGTATGCAGTGGGATTAAATAAGTGGGCTGGTTTAAATGGTATTTTAATCCTTGAACAAGTCTTGTTATTAAAATTGAGATATACCTGGGTGTAGAATAGAGTTTCACTCCATTTAAAAAAAAAAAAAAAAAAAAAGAAAATCACACGGTTCTAATCTATCTAATCTATCATTTTAGTTCCAGTTACTTGACTGATTACGTTAATTCTCTGAAGCAGGTGATGCTGATAAATGTTTTGATATCGTTTGCTCAACTAAAAAGCGTTAGTTGACTATACAAACCTGACCAAGAAAAAAAAGCGTTTCACTAATATGGAAAATTATTGTTCTTACAAAAATCCAGATCAGGCAGAAAATGATCGCCTTTGATTGGCAGAAATATTTCACATTGGTCCACTTCTACAAAACCGCTAAAAGGGAAAAGCGTGGAAAAGAAATTCGGAAAATTCGACCTTATCTCAACCAACATTCTGGTCAACACCGGTCCGAACTCCAGTCAGTATGAAACATATAAAAAATAAGTATATTTTGTCCAACACAATCAAACGGCAGAAGGAAAATGTGGCCTCTTTGTTTTTCTTCAGTTTAAATTTAAGTGTGGTAATTTTTTTTTTTTTTTATATAAATTTCTGATGAAGAGTAACGCAACCAAATATAAAAGATGAAGCTAACCTTAAAAATCCCTTTTTAAAAAAATACTTTTTCATACATCATTATTTTATACAAATAATTATCCATATAGATATATAGTATTAGTAGTACTATTATTGTATGAATGGCCCGAGTAAAACACGGCATGGTGTTAAGTTTATGTAGGACTCTTACGGTCCTGCCAGTGGACAAGTGTCCTTTTTTTAACTAGGTCATCTTCATTGCATAAATAGCAAATGCTCATTTGTTCCCTGAACTCAGCCTCCGTTTCAGCTAATGAACAGCCTCATGAGCTCAGTGCTGCTCATCAGTCACATGAAATCCAGGGACAGCTGCAGCAAATATGTGAAACTTGTTCCATCGCTCATGTTTCTTTGCTGCCTCACGGTGGCAGACTCTGTGAATGACTCCTTTTTGAAACTGAAAGATTTTAGTTTGGTGCTAAACACACACATCCCAAATTGTGGTGTGATGTCTGTCTTCAGTGCATTTTGCTCATCTTTCTTTCTGTCTTTCAGCGTGAATGCATCTCCATTCATGTGGGCCAGGCTGGTGTTCAGATGGGGAACACCTGCTGGGAACTCTACTGTCTGGAGCACGGCATCCAGCCAGATGGCCAGATGCCGAGCCACAAGCCGATCGGGGGCCACGATGACTCCTTCACAACCTTCTTCAGTGAGACCGGGGCTGGGAAATATGTCCCAAGGGCAATCTTTGTTGACCTGGAGCCAACTGTCATTGGTCAGTAGTGTGGAGCTCATGTATTTAATGATTGAGACTGTGTGAAAAGGTTTATGGATTGGTATTCATAACTTCTGCTTCATTGATCTTTCTCAGATGAAGTACGAACGGGAGCCTACCGTCAACTCTTTCACCCAGAACAGCTGATTTCAGGAAAGGAGGATGCGGCTAACAATTATGCCCGAGGTCACTACACCATCGGCAGAGAGATCATTGACTCTGTCCTGGACAGGATCCGCAAACTGGTGAGACTCTAAGTGTAATCTCCATGTTTCTTATAGCAGCTGCTCTTTTTTCATAAACCCATGCTCTTTTTTTCACCCCACCAAGGATAATTCTGCTGAATCCCACTGCAGAATTCAGACCCACACAATAACTTTTATTTAAATCCCACTCATCAGTCAGTGTTTTGTAGTAGAAGTAAAACAACTAAAATCAAGCCCTTACACCCCTGCAACACTAGATTTAGAAGAAAAGTCAATGATTAAAAGGTTGCAGAATCAACTCTATTCATCTTAACAGAAACATACCATTATCATGCACATGTGATAATAAGAGTTTGGAACACAAGAAATGCTTTTGTAACTATTTCTTCATACCTACAGGCTGATCAGTGCACTGGTCTCCAAGGATTCTTGGTTTTCCACTCTTTTGGTGGAGGAACCGGCTCTGGCTTCACCTCCCTGCTGATGGAGAGACTCTCTGTCGATTATGGGAAAAAGTCTAAGCTGGAGTTTGCCATCTACCCGGCACCTCAGGTTTCCACAGCAGTGGTGGAGCCTTACAACTCCATCCTGACCACCCACACCACCTTGGAGCACTCTGACTGTGCTTTCATGGTGGACAATGAAGCCATCTATGACATCTGCCGCAGGAACCTGGACATCGAACGCCCGTCCTACACCAATCTCAACCGCCTTATCAGCCAAATAGTCTCATCAATCACAGCCTCACTTCGCTTTGATGGAGCCCTGAATGTTGACCTGACGGAGTTCCAGACCAACTTGGTGCCCTACCCTCGTATCCACTTCCCTCTTGCCACCTACGCTCCAGTCATCTCGGCTGAGAAAGCTTACCACGAGCAGCTGTCTGTGGCTGAGATCACAAACGCCTGCTTTGAACCAGCCAATCAGATGGTGAAGTGTGACCCACGTCATGGCAAATACATGGCGTGCTGTCTGCTGTATCGTGGTGACGTAGTGCCCAAAGATGTCAATGTAGCCATTGCTGCAATCAAGACCAAACGCTCCATTCAGTTTGTGGACTGGTGTCCCACAG
>CM026200.1:9516687-9604187 GCA_014839995.1 Xenentodon cancila
TAACTTTTCTGTTTTTATTCCCAGTCTGCAAACTGTATAACTGGTTAAATCTCTTCAACTTTCCGCTTGTGCTGTAGACCCGTCGCAGCATGGTTTTTGTCAAGCACCTACGACTTATAGGAGATGAATTCAGAGGAAGATACCTGAACTCCACAGATGACGAAGATGGTACGATATACAGTGAGGACTGGACCCGCATGAAGGTGAGTCCATGTGCACGTTCTAAGGACACGATTTTTACAGATATATCTGGAGATCTTAACGCAAGTGTAAAAGCCAGCATACAGATAAGATCTCATTTTTGGTGCTGTCACTCCTTTATACCATTACACCACACCTTTTAGAACATTTCGAACGTTCTCATATCATCTTGCGTCAAGTACACATTTCCTGTTATCCTTGAACATTCAGTGACTAAACCATGTGATCTTCCCACCGGACAGTTATTCCACAACATTCCTTGTTATCCCACGCACCAGATAGTTACCCATAACATCTAGTTTCACACCCAAGTTTCACACACAGTTACAACACATAGTATGATGTCCTTAATTCTACAAATGAACAAATAAGTAGTTGGTTATTATTAAGCAAGCGATGTTATTATTTTCTCTACAAATAAGCAGTTGATTATTATTATTAAGCAAGCATGTAATGTTAATATATTTTCTACACTTCGAAAAATGTTTACCACGCAACCGTTTGTAGCTCAGTTGGTGGTGTGGTCGTCTTCTAATCAGAAGCTCAAGAGAGTCTTTAGAAAAAACACCAAAATCCCAGTACTGACCCCACAGTGTTTATTTCATGGCGGAGACAATGAGCTGGACATCGTATGTGTCCAGCAGGCAATGACTTGTCCAAAGACTTTGTAGAGAGCACGGACATATGACAGCTTCAGCTGACTACTACAAGGATCGTCTGTGATGTAAAGTGGTGAGAATATTCAGAAGCCTGTTTTGTTACTGAGCTGCTCACATTTCTGGGTTGTACCAGAAGTCATATCGTGTCTAAAGCCAGCTTTTCAAGTGTCACAAATATCTGATATTTTAAGATAATCGTACCTTTTAGGTTTATTTGTCTTTAAAACCTTTCATCAGTTTTGATTGTGATCATATACCAGATCATATCATATCTCATGCTGACGCAGTCTTTAAACGTGAGGAGGAAGAAGTCCTGAATGTTGACATCCCACATTTTAAAAGGTCCTGACTTTCAAAGGTTCAAAGCTGACTTACTGTAGTAAAACCAGTTTTCAGGTGTTGTGAAATAATGTGGTATGTTGTCAGGTGAGAAGTTAAAATCGATTTTTTTTTTTTTTTTGCGTGATCTGCTTATGTGTGTATGTGTAAATTATTTCCCGTTTTTGTAGAAAATCAATGTTGCTGATCAGGTCAGTATGTACTTCTCTGGAAAACTTAAAAGTATATCATCAAGGATATGTGGGGGGGGGTTACGTTAGAGTGCTCAATAACCTTGAAGATCCAGTTTGAACCCGTCTTCCGCATAGTCCTAAAACAAAAGACAAGGAGGATGCGCTTGTCGCAGGTGATCTGTACAAAGGTTATGTGTGTACATGGTCGCAGTAGAGTATACATTTGTGTTAACACAGGTACTTGTAGCTGTCATTAAATGAGTTGTATGATCGATTTCGCAGAGCAGAGGTACCTGGAGATTTATGATTTTTTTTTTCCCCTCAAAACATAATTTTGTGCGTACAGAATTTTCAATGGCACATTGGTAGTGCACTGCACCTGAGGCTGCAAACTCAGCCTTATGAATGCAGTTGAGGTTGCAGGAGAAACATTCTACTTACATGTTTGCATAAAATGTGTGGCAGCATTTTATTGCCAGGTGTGAACAGATGAGCTCAGAAGTGCCCACTTTGTAATCAGTACAGATGTTAATACCGGGTCTAGATGAGGCCTACTGTAGTAATTAAAAAGTAATTAAAAACCACTAACATTGGATTACGGTTCTTTTATTTCCCACTAAGGCTAAGCCCGGCTCAGCCAAAGGTGGTCCATATCTCGGGGTCCATCTGCGCAGAAAGGACTTTATCTGGGGACACAGGGAGGATGTACCCAGCCTGAAGGGGTCAGTCAAACAAATTCGCAGCTTGATGAAGAAACACAAACTTGACAAAGTGTTTGTTGCGACAGATGCGGACGGTGAAGGTAATGGCCTGTCCTGTATTCATACGATCCAAGTGCATGTAAAATATATTTATAGTCATTAAGTTCAGGGTTTCCTGCATGATGTTGATACATAGATGGGACATCCAGGTATATTAACAGTTGGTTAAAAATATTTGTCAACCCACTTGGACAAAGTTAGATAAATCTACCGCTTTAGAGTTGCATGCACACGCAGTTTTTCTGTAATTACTTTGGTTTTTGTGCCAGGCTTTTTGTCACTCTCATCTCTACACCTGAAAAGGATATGAATATATAAGGCAAATAGGACAATTAAGGATATCTGTGAACAAGATGAGACATTAATATAGACTCAAAGTACATCCCAAAGTATTTTAAAATATTTTTCAAAGTGGGAATAGTCGCCACACTTAAATCCTTATTGTGCAATCTGCTAGAACTGAGGGAGCTGAAAAGATTGTTGCCAGACATGGTGCGGTTTGAGCCATCCAAGGAGGACCTGGAGCTCCTTAAAGACGGAGGAGTGGCCATCATTGATCAGTGGATATGTGCCCACGCAAGGTAGATTTCCTGGAGTGTTGTTACAGTCACATGGGGCCTACTGTTGGAGATATCTCCTCTGTGTGATAAATACCGCATTATGCAGGAGCAAATTAACCATTTAAACGCTGCACTTTGGAAACAGGTGCTAAGAAATGTTAAGTGTAACGTGGATTGAATGAAAATTTAAAAAGAAAACCCCACCAAGAACACATTGAGTGACTGGTGTGTGAGCGAGGTGTATTGTATTCAGCAAATTTTACACTGTCTAAAAGAAATGGTCATAGCTTCCTGTGCCAAAAATAAAGTCTATGTTAAAGTGTTTAAAACTGTGCAGTTTTTTTTTTCTTCTAGTTTTGAAAAGGGAGAAAGTTTGAACAGAGGTCTAAAAAAAAAACCCAAAAAACTTGTGATTAGAACAGTTGTTACGACACATTATTACTAATTCAGTATGCTGTCTGACTAAAAAGATTTATTTTATTTTCATTTATTAATTTCTTAATATTAATATATAAATTTTATAATTTCTTTTACCATGCACCATCAACAGGTCATACTTTTTTTTTTCCAATAAATCA
The DNA here is from genome assembly GCA_014839995.1 of Xenentodon cancila. NCBI lineage: Eukaryota > Metazoa > Chordata > Actinopteri > Beloniformes > Belonidae > Xenentodon > Xenentodon cancila. Next base: position 9,519,959 of record CM026200.1, read on the forward strand.
GATCCAATCAGAAAAAATAGCAAATAAAATCTAACTGAAAGTAAGTCTGAATATGAAATGAAAAAACAAGTATTTGAGGCTAATAAATGCAAATAGAAAACATGCCCACAGTTATTTGACGTTTAAAAGTGGAAAAGTTTAGACTTCTCTTTTTTTTTTTCAACAGAAAACATCTCAGATGTTTAGATAATTTACAGTTTTTCTACCCGCTGAAGGAAAAATTCCTCAGCTTGAAAAACGTCGTCGTGTTCTCACCACATGTCGCATTCTCAACCATTTCCAGTCTTTCAAACTGTTGTCCAACTTAGTTTTTATCTAATCTGTGTGTTTGTTGGTTGGTTTGTTTGCAGATTCTTCATAGGAACATCAGTATCCACCTTCTCTTTCCGCATCCATGAAGAGAGAGAAATCCTGGGTTTTGACCCCAAAACTACATACAACCGCTTCTGTGGCGATACTGAGAAGGAATGTGAACAGCCAACACACTGGAAAATTGTCTACTAATGTGACCTCAAACCTCTCTGAGATACAAGTGCCAAGGCAGTGTTAACCATTTGTTTTTGTTTTTACAGATACAAGATATTTCAACTGTTATTTTTCTTTCTTATTTTTTTTATTTTATTTTTCATGTTACAGTGTTGTGCAATCAGGTGGCCACTGAACTTTATGCTCAGAAATGCAGACTGGGCTGCAAAACGTGTACTTCATTAATGTTGAACCATTAAATCTGTATATATTTTTATGTTTGATGTCCAGCGTGGATCATTTATAAGAACCTTTTTTATTATTTCATATTTATATGCAGTCAGAGTAGAAGTGGTAAACAAAAATGTTAATTACTCAGCACTGTATGTATGGTCGTGTTCTCAGTTTACATTTCATGATATTTAAAGAAACATGTTAAGTGCTTAAGCAAGAAAGTATTCTGTCAATTTTTAAGAATTTTCTTTTTTTTTAATAAAAATATAATTTAAGGATTAATTTAATGCAAGTCATTCTTAATTGGAGTCAACTTATGAGTTTTCATGTAATCCACTTAAATTTCGTTTTCGTCACCTTTTTCCTTAAAGCATATATGCTTCAAGTGACATATTTTTATCTAAGAATCAAGATCCAACTTCTGCAATTAAGACGACCCAAGGCACCACATTTTGTCATTTCTGATGTCAGAGAAGGTATTCCACATAAATAACATGAACAATCATAATGTTTAACATGTTCAGCTCTGTCTTTATAAACCTGGTTTTGTTTTGGGGTTTTTTTTGTTATTATTTTAAAAACAGAGGTTTCACTGATCAAACGTGTTTGCTATGGACCTCGATTAGTCCGCATTGCATGTTCAAATAATATGTCGTTTTGTTTTATGTCAGACTCATTTTTTTTCCAGTGGATTTTAAACATGGAAGAAAAACTATAAGTGAAATTGATGCCGTTTCCTTTTAAAATATTTTTTAACATATTGTCTATTTCAGTGACTGTCAGTTGCATCCGGAGAACGAGATTTAGAGCTCCTTAGAAATGCTTGCACATTGTTTAAATAGTCCCATAGGTTTTCCATGTCAATATAGTGACTCTCGCATGTTCCAGCAGTTGTGTTGAGCACGAGTATGCTCAGGGACCCTAAACTTCACCACCCCAAGAAATGATCCTTATGTAATAGAAGGTTTACACTACATCCTGCTTCACTGCATTTATGAAACTTTTTCTGGATGATTTCATCAAACAGGGAAACCAGTACGACTACCCTGATGATGAACGTCTTGCTGTTTCACAATGCAATCATGTCAAATGTCAACCAGTCATTCTTTGGCCAAACCCTAATGCTTTTCATCCTTCATTGTTTCCAAGAATTCATTTTCATAATTCTGCTAATGGAAAAAAAAATGTTTTTTTAATGCTACTGTCATAACAGGAGCCTGTGTTTGAACAGGACGTTTATATACTGTGCCAACAAAAAGTATGTGACCTTTTTGGAATTAACTGATTTTCTACATTAATTTGCCATAATTCGTTTTTCTATCAATTTCATTTAGGTCACATCAGCATCTCCTGATATGAACCATGCTTCAGAAAAAGGAGATCTGAAGACTAATGATCAACAATAGTTGATAAATGTCTGCGTAAGGCTGGAATCTCAAGTTGTTAAGGCGTCAATCAATCAATCCACAAATAAACCAATATATAAATAGAAATTGTGTAGTGCTGGAGCAGCTGGGTGTGACGCCCAGGCAAGACCACTCCAGAGGCATAAAGCAGGATCGTCACTGATGTAAACAAGAACCCGCCAGTAACGGTAAAGGCTTAAAAACCTGTCTGAAACTGGAAAACATTTGTGTTAACGCATCTTATACATAACTGAGAAAACAAAGTGTCTGTGGCGGACAACAATATTCCAAATAATACAAAACCATTAAAAAAAAACAATTGTTTGGCTAAGGAAACCACTGCACCAAGGTCCTTAATGTTTGATTCTTTTTGTACATTTTGTAGTTTATATTATATTTACATTTCTTCGATTTATTTTTACATTTTCTCTACTGTCTTTGTCTGAAATCCAAACCTTTCGCTGCTATAAACTGTATATTTCCTTATGGTGGTAATAATAAAAAGAATTCTTATTCTTAATTCAGAATTCTTATTATTTGCTGAAATTATGACCTCTACACGTGTGTCTAACTCATCAAATTAATCAAATGTTTCACAATAACCACACTGTGCGGTTTGTCAGTGTCATGTACAAATACCTTTTTTTATCATGGGCCTAGTTAAGCGACATGAGACACAAGGACATTCTCACCAATCTTTTATTTATTATTTTCCTTGGCTCACTTTTCCCAGTAGAACCACCTCATTATATCAGCGCGACTTTCCCCAGTGGAGATTCATCCTTTCTCAATAACAGCTCACAAACTGAGTGCATAATGGTGCCTTGCATCACCCAAATCTATATTCTCAATGCAGTGCAACGTTAAATGCCTTGTAAATAATCTTTATTACACACTTTCATTCAGTTTGTCAATATATCCAAGATACACCCATTACAACACTAAAGCACATGTTAAAAACAATGCTTGAAAGTTGGTAACTTTTTAGATTTTAGGCAAATAATTCATGACATTTCATTGAGAAGTTATGGACAACAAATCATATTGACACACGGTCAGGTGACATATTAGGCTACGGGAACAAATAAACCATACTCGCTAAATTACAGATTGGTTGATGTTATGTAAAATATAAGGCATTTGAACAATTTCCCAGTGTAAGCCTAGTGATTGTTTTGAAGATTGTTTTTCCTACCCTTTTGTTGAACGCATGAAACGCTAGATTACACACCCTTTTTTTTTTTTCTTTCGGAGATTTACCTTCTTACATACAGGTGGGGCTACTGTACACACTCATCACACGTTAGAGGACGTGGCTGGCAGCAAGGTGAAAAGCAGGTGTTGTGGCAGTAACCGCAGAACCATTGAGGGCTTATTTCTCTCTATCTCTGTCTGTTTGTGAGCTTTTCGTTTTCCTTTGCCGTGCGTTTGAGCGTCGTTTTGCTCCGTTTTCCTCTCCGACTGATGGAAAGGGCACGCTGCTAGGGTCACCTGCGGCGACATGTCCTCCCTAATGAGCCTGGCAGCTTCACACAGATAACGAACACTTCAACCAAACTAAAACTACAACAGGTGGGTGAACAGTGTTTTTTATTCGGGTAATGCTTAAATTAATTATTTATGAAGAGTTCGTGCGGTTGTTGACTGCTCGGGGGAAACATTTTAATGGTGCTTTTTAAAAGCATATTCATTTTCCAGCGCTTTTCAGTTAATAGAGTTTACTAGTTTCTGTTGTTTATGTGTTAGACTTTAAATGTTAGACCTCTGTAAATTATTTGACATATTGTTTTTTTAATCTGCCGATAAACATTTTCATAATTGTGGCTTAAGATAAAAGATTTTTAATCTTACTTTATCGGAAGCTGTTATTCTGATTGTGGGCTTATTAAACGTGCCTAGGTGTGAAGACTTAACTGTTATGGTCTATAAATGAGTAATAAGATACCATCAATAAAAGAGGTTAATCCTCTTCATTTATTGTCTTCACTTTAGCCTCCTGGACTGATGGCTGCCCTCCGACAGCTGAAGCTTCTTCTCTGGAAGAACGGATTGGGAGTCATCAGACAGCCGGTGGGTACAAGCGCATTGCAGAGATGTTATTTGCCTTACCTTCATTACAGTTAAGGGCAGAATAAATGACACTTTAACCTGCTTGCCCTGTGTATTTCAAGACCCATAGCGAGAACTGATTTCCATTGCTCTTTTGCTGCAGTTATGGTCCCTGTCTCTGATTACCTGGCCTTTGATCATCTTCATCCTCATCGCTGTGACCCGCTACCAGTTTCCTGCCATTGTACGAGATACATGTGAGTATAAAACTGCACTGAAATGAACTGTATTGAACCAGGTCTGTCTTTATATATATATATATATATATATATATATATATATATATATATATATATATACTCAATGAAATACCCAGTGTCCATTTTAAAGATAATAGTTTTATAACTGCAGTAGGGAGCGTCTCATCCGTGCCAAAGTTGTCAAAGTTGTATAACTGAGTGTAGAAGGAGAGATAGAATAAATCAGTGTAGTTCAATCACACAAATAGGTTGTACTCTTAACAATTAAACAGGGTTTTAAATCAAAGTGATTTTTTTATTGTGATCATTTTAGCCATGCTTCATGATTCGCCATTCCAGCTGTTAATGTGTTTGAGAACAGTTAGAACATAAAAACATAAAAATAGCATGCTTTGCATAAGCAGGTCACCTTCTGGGTCGGCCTGTTGTAAGTGGATCATATTCCTTGGTTGCATTTATCATTTGTAATTTAATAATCCCAGTTGGCTCAGACATAAAAAAAAAACCCAACAGAAAACAAAAAAAAAATAGACTACCCACTGAGTCACAACTGCAGGTTTTCTATGGCCTGGAAAAAAGCAAAGCCATAAACCACACCCAAAACCAGGTAACAGAACCATCTTCAGTATATACATAAACACTAAATGTCCAGCATTTACTGTAAATCTTGTTGTATAGTGTTACAAACGGAACTGCAAACAGTATAAAGTGCCTCTAAGAAGCAAAAGTAAAATGAATCCAGGATATTTTCCTATTAATCTTAGGACAAATTTATTATTATATCGATATTTAGGATGGATATTTTCCATATGATTTTTTTTAATAGTATTTAAAAAATATTTAGCAAAATCATATTTACAAGCTATATTTGAATATATTTGCAATAGTGGCATTTTTATGATCCATTTTAACTCATGAGTCAGCATTTCTTTATTTCAGTTCATTTACATCGCTATCTGTGTCATTTATACTTTTATGCAATAAACTGGGTTTGTGAAATTTAATCTTTTTTTTTTTTTATGTGCGCATAGGTGTGTGTGAGTGTGTTCCCTTCATCAGCCCTCACAGGGCTAACCATATTTGAACATGGTCACAGTGTTCGAAAGTCTACAGTCTAACCATATGTTATTGATCCCTAAAGGAAGAAAGAAAGAAAGAAAGAAAGAAAGAAAGAAAGAAAGAAAGAAAGAAAGAAAGAAAGAAAGAAAGAAAGAAAGAAAGAAAGAAAGAAAGAAAGAAATAGAAGAAAAAAGAGGAGGGGGGAATGAACATGAAAGACTAGAAAAAAGTGGGACATGAAAGAGCAAGAAAGAAAGACAAGACAGTGATGAGTGCAGATTGGTGTCTGTGTGATGTGTTGTAGTGTAGTGTAAATGAGTGTATAATGTGTTGTTTTTAGAATAAAAGTGGACATAGGACAGGTATTTACAAGCAAAAAGAGGACAGAGAAAAGGGGGAGGAGCATTCTGTTTACCATTGTTTTATTACGGTATGTGATGTGTGCGTGCTGTTTGTTGGAGATGCATGTCTGGCTGTCAGGCTGTGTTTTGAATACCAGAGGTGCACTGTTTCTTACAATTTGTTGAGTGATAGTGACACCTTGATCTTTACGTTCTTAACATGTCCTTTTTCTTTTGTTTTGCACTGAGACAATAGCTGAGATTGTTTTTTTTTTATAAAATGTGGTAAAAGTTACAAACTGGTAGTGTTACAAAATGGTGCAGTCAAAAAGAAATGAGCTCAGGCTTCTAATCCAGCATTTAAAGATGTTTTTAGAACATGTTCTTTGACAAAGGAAAGTGAAAAAGAGTTTAAAGGAGAGTTAATAAGTATTCTCTTCTAATATTGATTGTTTCTTATTTAGGTTATGTTGGACCACGTAACCTACCCAGCACAGGCTTCTTCCCCTTCCTGCAGACCCTCATGTGCAACACAGACAGCAACTGCCATAGCACATCTCGTCTGGTGGACTCATCTTCAGCACAGTCTTCAAGAGATAGAAGGTATGCGACTGCAGATTGCATGTTTTCTGACTTACAAGGATGAAAAATCAAATAAATGTTTGCAGAGCAATTAGTGTATGTGCGATCAACAAGAACGGGGTTCTGTTGTGGATGAGGGGGAAGTGGCGCTCATTATTTATACTGGTAATAACTATTGACATACCTTTTTTATAAACAACAGATGGTGTTCTTCCATTTTTCTTTTGCTTTCACTGCACTTCCTTTTTTATTGAAAGTACTCTCTCAATACACAGAGGAGACTGAAACTAAAACAGCCACCTTCACAGTCTTTTCAACCGTTGTTTCTCCATTTGCAGGTATGGACCCGGCCATTTATAAACAGAAACTCTGATCTGTTGCCATTCAGGTCAAAATTGGTTCACACGCCATTTTAAATGCCACAAACACCCACTCAGTTGGCAGTTTGTTTTAGTTAAACCTGCTTGTTTTGATTAAGAAAAGCAAAGTCAGACACGAACATATGTCTTAGAAAAACACTTTAAAAAACTAAACCTAATGACTAATTTCCATGGTTATTTGAAATAAAAACCAAATCAGGACATCCAATAGATGCGCTAGTGTTTTAACATAATTTATACAATCAAACATTTATTCCCTCCAACAGTTGTTATAATTAGATAATTTGAAATAAAAAAATTACACAAATGTGACATTTATTATACATCCTATTATTTTAAATAAATATTAGGAGAAAAAAAATAAGACTTGTCTATTGGAGTATTGTTACATAATAATAATGTGCATGAAAAAAAAAAGAAAAATTGAGCGATATCAGCTACATATAGTCGGGCTCATCTCAACTGACTACAGGACCAATTTTCCTGGTAAGAGGTCATCTCTCAATATTTATGTAACAAAGAAAAAAAGCCCAAATGTAGAAGCATCGTGTGTGTTTGAAACCACATACTAAGACACAGAAGTTTCCCAGGATAAGCATTGTCAGACAAGTGTTGGGATATTTATGAGCTCCCAGCTGCCTGCCAAACATTTTTAATTTGATGGTACATAAGAGAGTTCCCTCAGAGTAACTTTGGATTGGAGTAAAAAAAAAACTTGATTGTGGTGGGTGTGGATACGTCCAGCAGCAGATTACTCAGTCTTCTTGGAGAAAGTAGACCTAAAAGTGATCCAAGACAAGTTTTTTTTTTTTTTTTTTTTTGCTTAGAGATTTAAAACTGTGTTGGCAGTGGCGGGGAAACCTGGAGACGAGTGACGGGGAGGAATGGCCTGTCTGATCTGAGCCCGAGCAGTTGTGTTATTGGAATTGTGTGCCGGGTTTGGTCTTTTATAACCATTAACCTCTTTAAAACACAAATGAAAACAGTGTTTTAACATAGACCTTTCTATAACCACCATGTTTTAATACGACACGGTTCGCAAGGATATGTGATCAGAGACCAACTTGAGCCAGAACACGCTGACTGCATTTATAACCATTTCATCTCATTTTAGTCAACATGTTATGGACCTCGAAATGGGGACTAAAGATATAAAACACACAAACTCTGCAACTAAAGTAGCTTTGCATGGAAGAATTGTTTAAAACATTTCAACAAGCACTTACTGTGCAGTCACGCCTAAAGAATGTTATTCTTTTACATTTTTTATGAGGGTGGTGAAAAGCATATGTCAACCACCTTGCATTTTTATTAAGATAACAACAATAAAAAGTAGTTGGACAAGTATTTTGTTGTAGTCATGAGTCTCTCACCAGCCACTGGTCTGTTATAGTCACATACACATTAAACAAAGAATACGAGTGTGAAAGATTTATTTCTTTGAAGAAACATTTTTGTAGATTTAGTGGTAAGTTTGGATTTTTATGATTTTATTTGATCCTTTTTCATTTGTGTTACAGATCTGCCAACCTGCTGAAGACGTCCTCACTGGCAACTCAGGGGGAAGATTTTTTCAAGTTTCCGCTCCTCAATTACTCACACAGTGATCCTGTAGCTATGGTTACGCTCATGGAAAACATGTTTGGTACGTTTATCCCCTTTACTTCTGCGTATGCCATGTCGAATGCATGAAGAGTTTATCAGCTTGATTTAGTAATTATTCTTTCAGTGTTCATGCATGTTCTCTTTCCTTAAAGGATCAGCTTACCCTGGAGGCCATAATAACATTTCACTCATGGGTTCCATGAACACCACTCTGAATGATCAGGTGGGTATTACCAAATAAAGAAATATTACTTTAGTTCATGTAAACTCATGCAGGAATGCATTGAAGACCGTAATCACAAAATATTAAGTGATAAAACAAACCCTAAAAAAACAATCAAATTGTGTCTTCAGTTAAAATGTCTGCTTTTATAAGTGTCTCGCATATGGCTTATAAACAGTTTGTGCATTTATTTGGAGTACCAGAAGAATGTATTATCAAAACATAATAAATGCAAAACCAATTTTTTTTTCTTTTTTTACTGGAAGAAATATAAGACCTGAGGGAATGTTTTTTCACATGCAAAGCCAGGGGCTGAGAGGATTCAAGGCTTGACTCATGTTTTGTTTGAATCACCTCCCTTGCAGGAGACCTGGAACAAAATGCTGGAGTCAGTGAACATTTTGAAGAGGGCCATCTGCACCGTGACCCTGCCCATGATAAACAGAACCTCACCCAGCACCCTCACCTATGCTGTGGTCACTTTTTGCAACACCAACAACACTGTGTTTGAAGTTTCACTTAAAACCCTCAATCAGGTATGTTTGCTCCAAACGTGTCCTGTTTTTGTTGGATTTTTTTTTTTTTAACATACAGAAAAATGGGTAATATCATCAGTGTTTATTGGTAACTCTGATTGGCTTTCAGTTAATGATGGAGATGACGCTGACACAGCCTGAGGAGATGTTATCAGTGGCCGGGATGACAGTGTTGTTGTTCAATCAGCTGCAAAAGGAAACCTCACTGTGGGAAAGCCTTGTTGCTCTTCCCCAGCTCTTTTCTCCTGGTTCTGTTGATGAAGCACTGAACAGTACTAAAGCCTTGCTCACAAACATACAGGGGTAATGTACTTTTATGCACATTATTTTGTTTTGAGACGATATGCTGAGAGGCTGGAAAAACATGTATACATTTAATCAGTATCCCAGTTTCTTTACAGTTTGTTTTACTTTCCACATGTTCTCTTTAGGGCAATGCATGTCACCCAGAGCAACTTCAATGAAACTGGTGCTGCATTTGCCACTGTACATCCATTCCTTGCCGGAGGCATCAGCTTGGTGGACTATATTCAAAACTGGCCCGGAAAAGGTAGCTAAACATCAGCTTTCTGGATATGTGTAACAGCTATATGGATATGTGTAAAAGTCTTTATTTTTTCTATGTTTTTTTTGGTCAAATTTCTAAAACGCACCACTGCAGTGAGAGCATTAGTTTATGCTGTTTTGGAAATATTGTGTACCTTGAAATAGTATGAGAAGACACGTGGGTCTGTTTTTGAACTTATTCCTCACCATGTGATTCAAATCTGCTCAGATGTCACCATTTCCCTTGGAGACGTTGTCGCAGTGCAAAATGACATACTAGTGACACGTGTCCTCCTGGACGTTCAGATACCACTGGACAAGGTATGTGTCCTTATGTGTACGGCTCTGTCACATTTCAGTCTGAGCTTTATAACCTGGTTCAAACGCAGGAAAGAGATGTTCAACTTTCAAGGACAGCTTAATGAGCTGGCGTTCATAAATTGTGTCATCTCCAAGAGAAGAATTGTTAACTGGCCTTTCTGTTCTAGGCTGTGGCCCTGACTTTCGATAAAGAGACGGTGCATTCGTACGTGTGCGGCGACACCGGTGAGCAGCTGTGGCTGGCAACAGCCTGCAGCACAGGTGCTGTGGACATGATTTTGAGTTGGATCAGCCCTGACAAGGTGGCGAAACAGGTGAGCCGGTGTTTTGAATGTTATTACACTCAACAGAGAGAATTACTGAGATCAGAAATGAGTCAGCTTCTTCACATATGTGGGTGGCATGTCTGTGTTTTTCTCCTTTATTTTTGGTCTTGTTATGCTGCTGAGCCGACTAAATGGTTTATCTATGGCTACAAAGCAGCTGTTGGCCTTAGTAACAAGCCACTGCAGTACCAGGCAGCACCTGGGAACTGAAGCCTCGAGGATGCCCAATTAGCACTGCCATGACATTACACATGATAAATCCCAAACGCTGTTGGCTTACATTGTCATTACTTTGTGTACTTGCTCAAACAGTCATAATTTAATGATCATTTTACTTTTTAATCATCCATTGATGTGACGTTACATGTGTTCTAATGGCACCGATGTGTTTCTAGTGATTAGGCACTTGATTAAATCTCAGCTTTGAGTTTCATTTCCTAAATTCTTTTAAAGATATGGTCATAGAATCCCTTGAAACAGAAACAAAATTGGAATATTTTTAATTTATAGCAAATAATGTAGATCATGGTTGGTATATTTGGTGAGGAAAGCATCTAATCCTGAGATTAAGATGGTATGCTGTAACAGATCAGTGAGGGAAAATATCTTTTTTAACCCTTTTATCGTGCAGATTTTTCATCCGCTGCCCGTTTTAAACTCTTAGACTTGATTCCCAAGGAAGTCAAATCTGCATTTTGAATTCAATAAACTTGGGTTTGTTCTTTTTGAGGTTACGTTTACTGGATTTGCTTTTGTGATCAGGATCATTGTTCGGCTGGAGAGTCAATTTGTTCTTAAAAGGGGTGTGAAAGGAGTGTTTGAGTATTTGGAAAAGTGGTATTTTGACCAGCGTGCCAGAGAAATTTTATTAAGATCTAAGGCAGAATAACTCTCCTTAAATTTTAACCTTCTGATTTTCTCTGATTTTACAGATCTAGATTTCATAGCTGAATCATTAATTTAGACAAGCTGCTCAGTTTCTTCTGCAATAAAAGCGACCTAAACACCATACAATTTTCACTACCATGGTTGACAACTAGAGTGACAATCTTTTCCTCTGACTATAATAAACCTGTCTAAACTTAATGTAACCCAACGGTTCTACTTGTGATTGTTCCTGATCACATAACCTGTCAAAATACAGTTTGCACAAATTATATCTGGTTTCAGCCACAGCACTTTGTCACTGACAGCTGTAACAGTTACCTACAAGTCTGGTGATGAAATGTTGGTATCCAAGGGACATTCTCAAGAACAAATTATAAGTGGACACAGGCTTTCACAATAAAACAGAACAAACAACCCAGAAATCGTGACAATCAGAAGGATCTCTGTAATAAGTCAAACTTTGTCAGTGGCTTTATGCAATGTTTGTTCATATTATATATTTACTACACCCTTATTTTTAAGTAGATGCATTGTATTCGACTTAGTACAATCATTTCTTTTATTTTAAACTTTAACTTTAACTTTAAACATATATTTTGTTAAAAAGATAATCCCTTTGTGCCTTGTCTTAAACGTAGCTCTACACTGCACTTCATTTTTTATGGTGACACTTTTGACCATGCAATTGTTTTTACTTTTTGGACTGACAAAAACACACAGTAAAGCACGTCAAGGTTGCATTAAACTATTGGCACAACTAATAATTTACTGCTAAATGCTAAATTGATTTGTGCCTTGTCCCCCAATAGTTAGATTAAAAACACGTAGACACAAGGTGACAAGATTGATTTTTGAGGTTTTTAACATACAAAACACAATACAAATCGAATCTGTGATTTGTTCAGCTGTAAACCAAACAACATATGGATGTGATTTTCATCAGAGGCAGTTTTTAAGCATAAAACAATTACATTGTGTCATAAATGACACAGTGCCATTTGTTTAGTGCCCTTCTGAGAGTTTTATGCACTTGCACTTTTACCTTTTCAATTCTTTATTTGTACTTTTTTCTGTGTTAACCACAGACTCTCCTGGCGTGGAGCAAGCACGTGGCAGAACATGATCTGTCCTTTGCCAAAGGACTGCTGCACAGCCTGATGGGAGATATATCCTCTGGAGTACAGGGACATTCCAGTATCCCAAGGTCCCCGCGTAGCATAGATACAGAGCCACAAAACATCGACGAGGAGCTGTAAGTGCATTGCTGTACCACCTTTTCTTTTCTGTGAATGCACTGAACTTGTTTAAATCCTACATTTCATCAAGGATACAGTGTGTAAGAGTACAGACTATAAAATGAATGCCTTTTGACAACAATCTTGGCGTGCCGCAGGAGACCATTGCTTTTCAGTTTATTTATGAATGATGTACTAAGCTGTTGTCCATCAACTGTTACTTTTATTTTATTTAATTAATCAATTATGCTTATCTTGCAAAAGCCCCGAAGGAGCACTTTATAATTTTAGGTTTTAGGTTTTAAGTTCCAGTTTTAATTTCAATGATGCCATATCAGTAAATGTTCATGCTATGAAATGGAAAGTTGTGCAATTACTTTTTCTTTTTTTTAACCTTTTGTGGGGGTAAGTATTTTACAGTTATCTGTATTTGCCCTGGGTTTTCAGTCTTTCTCATTTGATACTTAACAGTTAAGAAGAACATGCCAGAAACTCTTGTGGCTTCAACGTATTTGTTTTGCTTTCAAAAACAAACCCTCTCTTTCAATTGCTCATAAACTTATAGTTTTTAGACTTTTATTGAGCGCATCAGGTATTGTTAATGTAAATATTCAAACAGATCACTACGTTTTCATAGAAGTAATGCAAACAGTTTGTGACCATATGTTTTTTGCAGGTTTTTGGGAGTCGGTCAAGTACTATTGGAGATTGTGAAAAGTGAGCCTGAGCTGGACATGGTTCTCCAGAGAGTCCTCAGAACCGGTTTTCAATCCATGAAGACAGCAAAGCTGACTATAGAGACTGTAGAAGGTAAGACTACAAAATAAACCCCTTTCACATAATGCCCTCTTCTGGGAATAATCACTTAATCATGTTTTTCACCTTCATTCTCAGCTGTGGTAAAAATCTCATCCCTGCTGTTGTCTACCCACAAAAGCAGTTTTTCAACAGCTCAATAACTTTTTAACACAAATTTACTGCTATGATGCCTTCCAGTCAGGTTATAGACAGCACTACAGACTGCTCTGACCAAAGCATTTAATGAATACAGAATACAGACAGTGGAAAAATGTCAGTCTTTGTTTTGCTTGATCTCTGTGCTGCATTTGATACAGTTGACCACAATATATTACTCAAACGACTGGAGAAATGGTTAGGTCTTTACGGAATTGTACTAAATTGGTTTAAAAGGTACCTATTGTTTCAATAGGTAACTTAACATCTGTGCAGACAAGAATCACATGTGGAGTTCCCCAAGGTTCCATCCTGGGACCTTTTCTGTTTCTACATACTCCCATTGGCACAGATTATAAAGAACAACAAAATAAACTACTATAGTTATGCAGATGACACCCAGATATACTATTACAATATCACCAGGAGACCGAGGCCCTGTACAGGCTCTTGGTAAATGCATTGAGATTAATGACTTGATGTGCCACAATTTTCTCCAGCTGAGGTAATTATTTTTGGAGCCAAAGAGAAACGATCACAGGTCACCACAGAGCTTCGATCTATACACCTACAAACCAACAACCAGGCCAGAAATCTGGGTGTAGTGATGGACTCAGACCTAAATTTGGAAAAAACACACTGAGGCAATAACAAAGTCAGCCTACTATCACCTCAGAAATATATCAGGGGTAAAAGATGTGATGTCTCAGCAGGACCTGGAAAAACTAGTCCATGCATTCATCTTCAGTAGGCTTGATTATTGTAACAGCATCTTTACAGGTCTACCTAAAAAAATCAGTTAGACAACTGCAGCTCATTCAGATCTCTGCTGCTCCAGTCCTCACTAAGACCAAAAAAGTGGACCACATCAGTCCAACTCTGAGGTCTTTACACTGGCTGCCTGTCCGTCAGAGGACAGACTTTTAAACTCTGATGCTACTCTATAAAGCCTGTCTATAAAGCTGAGTTTATTTAAATCCAGGTTGAGACACGCCTGTTCTCAGCTGCGTTTTAATAAAACTACAAATACACACTGCTTTACGTTGAAGCTTAAGTGTCAAAACTTTATTATATTTTAACCACTTATTTTATCTATTGTTCTTTTTTCTTTCTTTTGTTTACATTTTAAATCATTCTTTTTTTATTTATGTAATGTTTTAATGTCTCTGTAAAGCACTTTAAATCCCCTTTTTGTTGAATTGTGGCATACAAATAAACTTGCCTTGCCTTACCCACAATTGCAGGCGACAGCATTTACTGTGTAAGTGAAAATAAATGGTAACAGCATGTTTTTACTAAAAAGACTCATAAACATACACCAGAAGAATGTCAAGTTTAAAAAACAAAAAACAGACAGTAAAAAAATTGAAAATGTCACACACCCAGAGGACATATTATTTACAGTAGGACAAGCATGACTTAGTTTGTCTTTCTGACAGATTAGACATGCTGTCAGCATTATTATTTTATTATTTCTGTATATAGTCAACAATCTATGCTATGAATAAGAAGTGAAGGAAACAAGGGTTTTTCCCTGGGAACGTATGAAAGAAAGGAAATGTGACATCTAAGAAGGATTAAAGGCAAAAATTTGAGCACAGACACTGTAAGACCAAAACAGCTTTTCTCAAGGAATGTGCAATCAAATGATCTGAACTTGTACTCTTGTGTTGTCGACAGAAATGATGAACAATGTCCTGAAAGATGCAGATCATCTCCAACTGACGTATAACATGCTGCTGACAAACCAGACTGAGGCAAGCACGTGGATCAACCGTGTCTTAAACAGTGCGATGGAGATGGTCATGAAGGTACGCAAACACTGTTTAAATTCACCAAAATCTCTTTTTCTGTTAACATGACAACAATCTTATTTTCTCAGGTTTTGTTTTTCCTAAATGCTGAGTTATAATCGTTATTGCTTAGATGTAGGGAGCCAGTGAGACATTAAAACTACATTTATTTCTACTTTCCCAGTTAAATGCTTTCAGTTATTTGGAGTTGCCTTAAAATATGTTGGACTGATCTTGAACAGGGCCAACTGAAAATGAAGGTGGCAGAATTCCTGTAATTAGCACTAAAACATTTTGCTTAAGTTATCATAAAATGAAAACGCTGCTAAGAAATCTTTACAAAAAACCCCAAAGAAACTGAACAAAACAAAAAGCCTAAAAGAGATTGTAATCAGTAACAAAACAAAGACGGCCTTGGATGGCTTACTGAATGTCCGCCTCATATTTTGTTTCAACTGGGGCACCAGACAGCTCACGTGGTTAAGCAGGTGCCACACAATTGTATTCAGATATGCCAGAAGTTTCACATATATAGAGGCTAAAGTTCTCAGGTTTTCTCTCTGCCTTTATTTCCTTTCAATTTTTCAATTTTAAGGCTACTACAGCTAAAACAAATCTCCCAAAATTGTTTTATCCACTTGTATGAGTCAGTGACGTATGTGGTACCCTGATGTCAGGGAATGACTTATATTTTCAAAAACAAAGCCAAGCAGTGATAAAGTAAGGTCATGCTCACCTGGTGACTTTTCTTTTGTTTCTCTAGACTTTTGAATCAGAACGTCTAACATGTGAAGAATTTCTCGGGCCCTTTGAGTGGCTCCTATCCACCGAGAGCGTAAAGGTTGAGGTTTGGAGGGCACTGATCTGCCAAAACAGCTCCTCTCTACAGCAAGCTTTGATGATGGACTGGATGAATTGGTTCCAAGAGGTAAAAAGTACAGAATTTGAGTATTTTTTTCCCCCTTCAAATACTGATCAACAACTTCTGATGAAAAAGTGTCTTGTCATTCCTACAATATGTGAGAAGCACATCAGTTACACAGAGGTTATTGTTGTCTTTTGTTATCTTATATTTTCTGTGGCAGATCTTCTAATATTAACTAAATGCACCAGCTTATCTCAAATGTTGCTTCAATTTCCTATTATTTTATGATTGTCAGGTGCGAGAAGTGTACAGCGCCCTCACAGGCCAAGCAGACTTCAATGTAACACTTCCTATGATTCTGTCTGAGTGGCACGACTTGTATAACATCAGTCTGCAGTTTAAAGGGGTTTTGGACAGACTGACCACAGAGCTGGGAGGAGCATACTGGATAAACTGGATTCCAGACAACGCTTCGAATGATGTTACGGGAACACTTCAACAAAGGTGTTGACATCTTGTTCCCAATGTACTTGTAGGAGTTAATTTCAAATTATATTGTCCTACATTGAAATAACCATGTCAAGATTGCTTATTTAATTTCATTTTTTTGCAGGGTTAGGAAAAATGCAGGAATTTAGAAGAAGGAAATGGCATTATAAAGATAATAAAAAAGGGGATGAAATAGCTGTCATTGTGTACATGGTAGACAACGTGTGCAACGTCTCCTTTATTTTGTGTGCTATCTTGTAAATGCTGTGTGCTTCTGTCTTGCTTGTAGTGTTTTCATGTTCATAGTGGACTTTGGAAAAATAATTGAGAACAGTGAGATGTGGCCTGAGGTAAAGAACTATTTCCACATGATTTACTGGATTTTGAACTACAAACCTGGAGACCCTTCTCAGCCACCAAACTGTGAGCTGATCTTCTGCTCTGTTCACATTTCTACAATAAATTAAAAAACAAAAGCATACATATATACATATTTGAGTATAGAATGAATTAAATCCTTTATTTATTTTATTTTTTTGTCCTTTAGGTTCTGTTGACACCCAATCTTTAGCCTTTCATTGTGATACTGGCTTGAAGTGGCCCCAGTTTGTTGAAGCAATGGTTCAGGTTCTGATGTCACCGAGTCCAGATGTAGTGGTGAAGTAAGTAAAGCAGAAATGTAGTTTTATTGAATTTTGAAACAATGCATACACTTTCAAGTGCATCAGAACTTTCCATGTTATTAATATGTACGTCATTTACAGTGCTGAACATTCTTCCCGAACAATTCACTTTTTTTCTTTCATGAGTCCACAAAGAGTTTCCCAGTGGCATAGCAGATTTTTTTATTTTTTTAAGATCGGTTCCTACATACTATGGGATTAATTTCTCACCCAACCAGCCTCCTTCATATCAATTGTTCTCGACTGAACGTCTTCAGAGATTTTCTCATTCAAGGCGCAGTTCACATTAGCAGATGCTTTTTAAGAACAGCAGACTTAACATATTAAAGTGTCCTTTCTCTATCAAAGGAGCTCTAGACCACATCTCCAATCCTATTTCATTTATTAGACTTCAAATATGCAAACTACTGACTCCAATTAGCTTTCATGGATGTAATGAGTCTTATGTTTTCTGCCAGCAGAGTGAATGTTTAATTAAATAAAGAAAAAGAAAATTATAATAATGTATGATAAGTATAAACATATTGTGTTTGTTTTTCATTGTGACTTAAATAAAGATCAGATGTTGAATGAACCCAGGGAACAGGTTACAAGAGGTTTGAGTACTTTTTTGTTGTATGTGCGGAAAACATCGACTCATTTAGACAAAAATTATGATATTGGTGGGTCTCTTAAAGATTCAGTAGAAAGGATCCCAGAAAGTCCAACAAAACCACAGTCACCAGTGGTTTAAGTTGAAGGAGAAATCTTTCAGGCAGGGCAGGATCTGGTGCAGTTAATAGAAATGAATGTCCCACTTGAAACAGGCAAGGACAAATCGGGTTTGTGACACATTAGCACTGTGTTGCTTAACACACTGACAATGAGTGGAAGGCTATTTATAAACTATATTTTCTGTCTCACTCTTTTTTATTTCTCTAGTTCTCTCAAAGGAGCTGTGAATCTGCTGCAACATGTGTATGGAGACATGTACAATCACCTCATAACCTCGTATTTAAAACAAGAAATCAAAGGTGGAGATGCCCTCCCTGCCTCTCTGATCAACCTCATGCTTGAACTGGATGGCTTTGTAAAGACTATCTCCAATTTTTCCAACCAAAACATCTCAGACTCCTCAGTCATGGTTCCTCTCATCAGCGACTTGTTCCAGTCCACAGGTCTGAAGCCACTTCTGCCTCTGCTTCTCCATGAGGGTCCCATCAACATCTCCACAGTGCTGGATGTAGTCTCAAAGCTCGGCAGGTTCAACCAACATCTTTTCACCTTGAATGAGACAGATCCAACGATGCCTAACTTGGAGCGACTGATAATGCAATTACTTTCCTTGGAGAGTAACTTCACAATGTCTCTCCCACACATCATGGGACAAAGCCTACTCATTTATTCCAGCTACCTAAACCCCGACGATGTGGCCCGTCTTAAGGAAGCCATTCAGCCTTTCACCAACCAGACCTCAGCTGGCCTTGTTGAAGCCATCCTCAGTGCCATGGAGCTTCTAAAGACAATGGTGGAATCTCCAAGCGGCGATCCAACTGACGTCATTCTTGGCTACATACGTCAGCTTCAAGAGTTTGTGGTCTCTCTTTACAGATTGAGACTAAGTGAAGGCCTGTTACAAAGTGGGCAGCTGAGCATAGACAAAGTCACTGACCTCCACATGGTTTCCATGGACTTTCTCAACCTCCTCACGCCTGAGAGCCTTCTAAACCTCACTCAGGCTGGACCTAACGTTTCCCAGGACATTGTTATCAAGAAGTTTGTAGCCTTCTTACCACCTCCTGTCCAAAGGAATGCCGTTCACTTCCTCCAAAATTTCAAAGCTCTGCAAGATGAGATGATCAAATGTTCAGAAGCCCAGAACTGTTCAGCTTGGGTTTCAGAAGTGTTCACATTCCTGGATCAAATATTAGATATGATGCTTTCTGCCAATGGGAGTGTCACTCTTGAAATAGCCCCAACCAGTGCAATTCTCTCAATGTGGGAACACGAGGACCTTTCATCCACCTTCTTCTCACTCCTCCTGTCACCAGATGATGCTGACATTATGGAAACATTGAAACAGACCCTTCATTTCATCAAACTGCTCATGTCTACACCAAATATTACAATATCCAGTGTCCAGAATGCTCTGAAATTGTCAAATCTAACCATCGAGGAGCTGGATGACATTACCGCACTTGCTGAAGATGTGAACATAAATGACCTAATGGTAAATGTGATGGGAATTGTAAATGCTCAGCAGTGTTTTGAACCTCACAATAATCAGACTGTGACAGCCCAGTGTGTTATGGGATTGATCAATGAGGTCAGCGGCTTTCTGGCCAATCTACCCGCTCTCCATAATGACAAAGACATCCTCTCTTTCATCCCGTTAATAGTAAATAAAACCATCAATGATGTCATGCAAGTTAACTTCACCCCCAATCCCAGCACAGCTATATTAGACATCTTGAACACCACCCTGGCCAATGTCGAGATGAGCCTTCACATGAACCACCTCAACAGTCCTGACATCATGAAAGAAATCAGAATGCTGGAGGGTTTGATAAAGCTGGTCACCAACATGGAACCATATAAAAATTTCAATGTAACCATGATAGAGGATCCTTTATATGCGCAGAAAGCGTATCTGGAGCTTGTTGAGTGGTACTTGAAAAACCTGGAAAATATCACCAGCAACAGTTCAGTTTCAGAGCTCCTTCATAACTTCTTCGACATCGCACATATGCAAGTGACATTACAGCTGGCTCAGACAAATTTCTCCATTTTTGTCAACGAGAAGCTGGAGTTCCTGGTAAACAGCCTCCAGTACCCTATAAATGGTGATGGGGTGAGGATAATTGGCCAGACAGCAATTAATCTCATCCAGCATCTACTGGATTACGTCACGGTCAACATAGAGCTTCAGAATAACACACAAGGGTTCGACCAACTGTTCAACACAACCCTTCTTCACTCAATTGAGCATCAAATCAAAGTTTACCTTGACCTCATAGAGCAGTGGATGAAACAGGCCAGCGTCCCATCACTCCTTACCAGTATGCTCCAGTGGGGAAACTCCTCCATGACAGCATCTGTCCCTGTGGAAGATCTCCACCACTTAATGGAGACAATCTTGCATTTTGCTAGTGATGATCAACTGGCCTATCTCTCCATAATAAGCAACATCACCCAGTCTTTGAGCAAAGTCCTAATGGAAACAGAGCAAACCGGTGGCCTACAGAGTGAACACTTGGTGGCTGCAGTCTCGGAAGTGGTGCGGATCCTGACCACATCCATGGCCCCGCTGCCACCTCCTGTAGAGGACATCCTGGAGATTCTGCAAGATTCACTAAATCTCATTGTCAGTCCAAACATGAGTTTTAGCTCATCACGCAACATCTCCCTGCTCATCCTGAAGAAAGCTGAGAGAGTCATCCAACAAATAATACCAGAAATGTTTTCCGAATACCTGATTATGGGGATTAGACTCTTTACTACGTATTTTGAGAGCGCAGGGGAAGTCAGTGGAGTGGATCAGTGGAATCAAATGTGAGTAATGCTACTACATCTGCTAATCTGGAAATGGATAAAATATGCAACTGAAAGTTGACGCAAATGATGGCAATTAAAAAAAAATGCTAGAGCATTTCATCAATTTAAAATCCTTTTATATGAATGATAATGGAGAATAATAGCTAATGTTTAATGTTCTTAAATTGAAAATACTATGGTTATATATTAAAATTGCAATTTAAAAATATAGGATAAATCCATTTAATGCAGTCCCACTGTTTGGCAAATATAATTCGATGGATTATTCAGCGTACCTATGTGTCAAAAACACGTGATTAACCCACAATGTGCAGTGATTGTGTAGGCTCTTTTTTAGGGTTTTGCATGATATGTGGGTTTGCTTTGTCGCTTGCTTCCACAAAACAAACAAAAAAACTGCAACACAGAAATGCACAATGCCCAGTCCTTTGCATTGTTGCGGATAAGTCAAACCACACACAGACGAACTATGTGCAGCTGCATTTTTTTACATTGCTGGTTGATGATGAACATGATCACCTTTTGACAAGACATGTTCACGTGTAAAGTATTGATATGTTTTGTTTCTGCAGAATTCTAAATGAATTGATGACAGTCCAGAGCCTCCTGCCATCAAACAGCATACCCCAGGCCTACGTCTCCACCCTCATTAACATCACTCACTTCATCTTGGGCCAAGGCAAGTCAACTTCTCACTATCGCTGTGGGTGGACAGCGTGTTGAATTCTCATGAAACGCGATGAAGCAGACGTGACACTGTGCACTTCATTATCTCAGCGTTGATGCTTGACAGGCTAAAGATGAAAGTGGATCAGCGCACAACAGTGTGTCTCTTGAAATTTGTAAAAACAAGTGGAAGGGTGTGTTTGCATGTTGAGTATTGAAATTGAAATTCGTGTTGTTTTCAATATTTTCAATTATTTCAGGCAACATGAGTCTCTGGACAAGTTTTGATGGTGCGTCGCTTGAAACGTTGCCAGAAATGATTGGCCAGGTAATGCGTATGGTTAACTGCATTTGTCTTTTATATGGCTCTTAAACTGTTTTTGAAAATTTAGAGGTGAAAAATATGAAAACAGGGAGTGAAAGGAAAACAAAATAAAAATCCTACTGTCATGCAATCAAAGTTGCTTTCTGTTTCAAAATCCAAATAAATCGTGGCTCATTTGGTTTTGATTTAGCATCAAATGACATTAAGTTTTCACTCGCTTTTTAATTGACAGATGAGCAAACTCTTCAGCATATTTTGGCAACTTGTTATGGAAGGCACAGGCTCACATGCAGTCGCTCCATCTCTGGAGGATCTTACTCTCCTTGTTCCAGTTCTGGAGCAGGTAAAGAACGGGACCGCAGACAAAAGCACATGGGAAAAGTAAGTTAAATTATGCAGCTCAATGGAAACAAACCAAACCAACAAATGTTTTGGTGCTATTAGACCTAATGTCAAATGCGACATATATTGTTATAGACTGGAAGAGTTGCTGAAAGCCATCCTGTCAACCTTCGAAGGAACAGATGTGTGGAACGCCAGCACAAAAGCGATACCCCTGTTTGAAAAAGCCATCGACAGGATGGTGAAGAACACGCAAGCAGAGAATGGTGCGAACACTACTGAACCACATACATGTTGTCTCACTGTGAAAAATCTGTTTATTTATCCAGAAAAAATAGAATTAAATACTTGCATGTAATTAGACTTATGCAGTACATGTCATCATCCAAACTTGAGACCCAGTGTGTTCACAACACACAACAAATGTGAATTAGAAAACTGTTAAAGACAAATTTGGGGATGTTTTTAATTTCAGTATTTAATAAGCACACACACACACACACACACACACACAAAAGGATTTTCTTATTATGGGTTCCTTGCAATGACTTACTGTGTTGATGACCAACATTGTGCTTCACCTCCACCATTATAAAGATTTTAAGAAACCAGACGGCTTAAAGACGCCCTGGACTTTGTAGCATATAAGCTCCTGAGCTCAGCTTTGACATCCTAACAAACGGTTTGGGTATATATCTATAAGTTCTTCTTTTGGATACACAAAGATACTTATAGACAATTAATATAACAATAAAAATTATTATTTTATTTGTTATAAATGTGATGTTGGCATGTTTAATATGTTGTCAAACAGGTCTGTAATCCCCCCAAAAAAAGTAGTGTGAAAACTTTCTGAACAATCTGTCTGTCACTATGTTTACTTCCAACAACATGTAAGTAATTAAAGATGGTCATTATCTGCGTCATCTTCATTTCAGTGATGATTCTAAGCCTCCAGATCCCCGTGATCACCCTGATGAACGACATCGCAGCGACTGTGAACTCCAGTAACCTTAACTTGACTCAGCTCTCAGAGGGAATCCAGCATGCCATTAATCACACAGTTCAAGCCGCCCAACAGGTTAGTCGACGCTTTCCCAAGGACAGCACTGTGTGACTGCGTGTGTGCGTGTCTTCACAGTCATTCTCCAGGACTCTTTTGTATACATAATTGTGAATGTGCTATAGAGATAGAGAACAAAGCCACATTCTCGTTCCGCAAGTCATCATACACTATTGCATGTAACAATAGTTTTTCCCCGTCTGGCCTCTGTACATAGATTTCTTGACAACTCTTGACAGAAGACTGAGGGGTTGTTGTTTTTGTACCTTTATCTACCTGTAACCACTCCCCGCAATGGCATTTGTCCAGTTATTTAAATTGCAATGGATTTCTAGACAAATGGCATTCTCATACCAGGACGCAAACAATATGTGTGCATGTTTTGATAGATTAACACTCTGAAGGTTGTTATCTCTTTGTATTGTACTGTAGTTGTTGACTGTTTGCCTGCTGAGATTTGCTTATTAAGTCTTTTATGGGTTGTATCATTAAAATACCCTGCAGTCATTGGTAAGACTTTTGGTAATAGAGTAATGAGAGTAATGTGATTAAAAGAAATTTGATCTGTGTTGAGAAAAAAAAAATGGATAAAGAAAGAAAAGAGCTCAAATACTACCATAGCAGGTTGTCTGCCTTTGTTGCATCATCACTAATGTAACAGAATATATATTAAAGTGTGCCAATCTTACTATAACTATATCTAGACATGTCTCTGCACCCAATCGGTGGTGTTCACATCAGCCTGGTAAATATGGATTTATGGCTGTATTGACTGAAGTTTTTTTCTAGTAGTTATTGAACCAAATTAGATACTTTTAAAGTATGTAAGTAAAACTTTGTCTTGTGTTTACCTGGAAAACAATATCTTTTTAAGATTTCTGACATGGCTCTATGCTGATACTGTGTGTTATATCTAGCACATGTATGGGTGTGTTACAGTAACATCATGAGATCGTACCTGTGTGATATGTATGCTCTTTTCATCGCTTCTCGGTAAACCTCAGGAGTAGAGCTTTTAGGTTGTTTCCCATGAGCCCTTGCTTTTGTTGCAGACTCTTTGTCTTTTTTTCTTTTCTGCCAACACAAGGAGCCGAACGGGTTATATCAATAAAGTGTTTGTCTTTTTTTTTTCCTCCAGGCAAATGGCACATTGCAATGCAGCGAGGCTCTAAAAATATGGGAGTCTGTTAGAGAGACAGCAGAGTTAAATGATGCCACATTCGCCATGTGGTGTGACATCAGCCTGCAGCCTGTTTTGGAGGCCTACGCTGAAACGCAGACTGTCTACTCCCACCTGAACATGAGCGTGAGTAGAGGCTTTGTGAGTCAAACAGCTCTTTGAGGGAAGGGGGAGCGCACATTTGATTTGATAGTACCTTTGTCTTTGCAAAATGTGTGCCCAATCCAAGACGTAAGCGCAAGTATCAGTTTTACCACTAGGTGGCAGTTTCGACACACAAAGAAAACTGATATCCTTTTAACAAACCATCTCTGCTGCATGTCCCCTGTACAGCACATGGGTGTGGGACCTATGAGTGTGAGTGGTGCTGCTGGCAGGATTGTCAAAACAGTGCAGTCCCTGTACGAAGTGAACATTAACCGCACAGATGTGATGCAGCAGTTCATCATGACTTTCTCCAGCCAGCTCTCTGAGCTGATGGGCCGGCCTCTGAGCCTTGAGGCGCGGATGAACTGGTACACACAGCTCCAGGACATGCAGCTGCAAAACAGGTCAGCTACTATTGGATTATGTCATTTCTAACATGATGTGCTCTTTATTAAGGTTATGATTCATATTCTTAAAAGAAAATCAAGAATATTCTCATAATGAATCTGGCATTTCATATACATCTAATTAAGTGTTTATTGACAAGACATCACATCAAATTAACTGGATTTTCAAGGCCTGTATTTGAAAGTGCAATGCAATCAAATTAAATATACCATAGTGTAGGCAAAAAAAAAAAAAAAAAAAAGCTGAAAATGACAGCTTGATAATATTTGACAGCGTTTCATTTGATTACTCTATTATTGTTAGATTTAGTAGCTTTTCTACGCAGACACACGGACACAGCATCACCTAGAGTATACATGAACTCATCATGATTTTACCACTCCATTTATTCCTACCACATTATCCACAATGCTCAAGTTCAAGCAATTTAATTCATACATAATAACACATGAACTGGAGAGATCACATTTGCATTCAGATTGATTAATTTAATGCAAGTCTGCCTAAAAAACAGGCAGGCCTGAACAGATAGCAGCTTAACTATAATTCAGCTATCTGAGACATCCTCTTAAAATTGATTTCCTTTTTTATGCCAGCTGCAATAATGAGCCGGGCATGGTGATAAGGATCACATTCTGCATATCACAGGGAATCAATCAGGTCTCACTACATGAGTTATAGATCAGTGATCACAGTGGAAAGACTCTTCAGTCTATTACTGAGGATGAAATGGTGTGAATTAGCATTAAAGGGGATGATGAAGGAATATTCTTTCTTTCCAAATGTGAGAAATTAGAGGTCAGTGGGATCATTGAATTGACTTAATATATCAAAAATGTTAGTTGCAATGTATTATAGTTCAGTTCAGAAAATCAGTCTGTACTGCACTTAGAAGGGCTTTAGATCATGCAACAAATTTTACAATTTTTAATTTCAGTTTGTTAACTAGTCGTTAATTAGTCGTTGCTTGTGGTGTTCAGTTGATGTGGCCTTTAACGATCCACCTGACATTCACGCAAGGTTAAAAAAAGCCAACAACTTTTATTCCACCAGTGTCACAAAACGTCCACAGAAGTGGCGTTTGTTAAATAAAAACTAAAGAGAATAGGACACGTATGAAAACCGTGCGTCTCCACGGCTACCAAAAGGTCTGTCGTGAGGCTGCTGTCTCTTAAAGCTACATTACCTCATTTTAAAACTTAATGAAATAGCCTATATTGAACAGAAAATACTAACAACAAATCAAATTCAATAACTGTATACTTGTCCATAATAATAAGGCCATTATTTTAACTTAGGAACTCAAAGATTAAGGAGAAATGAGAAAATCTTTAAGCTTAACCTTGCCTAATACACGTATATATGAAAGAATTCTAACAGTATCTGAATTTCTGCCTTTTACAGTTTCTCTTCCATCAAAGCGCTCTCAGATGAGCTGCTTCCTGTGGCTCCTTTCCTACAGCCGTACACTGAAGCTACACTCGAAGCTCTGAGCTACATCCTGGATAACTACCACCTCATTCAAAACAGCAACACATCCCAGGACCTCTTTGGAGAAGCAGCAATGATCTTTCTAACCTCTGCAAACATATCCTTAAATGACATCTTCTCCATAACATGGGGAAATCTTTCTGGAGTAAATGAGACTCTTGTAACTGATATGATAGGGGACGCTATCAAACTGATGATCGACATGAAGTTTTTTGGAGATTCTCCCATGATTTACCACGAACTTGAGAAATTTCTGGCATCTAATGACACAAGCTTGATGGTGAAGAATCTTGTTGAGATGTCTCTGTGGCTGGCCTCAACTAAAGCCACTGGAGTGGATCTGCTGAGTCAAGTGCTGCCCAAAATGTATGACATCCTCAGGCCTCTGTTGTCCGTCCTGACTGGGATGAACGTGGACCTGCCATCAGGTGCAGAACTCTTTGAAGATCTCGCTGGAAACATTATTGCAATGTTTAGGCAGCTAGTAAGCACTGGTGATCTTCTGCCCAACATGCACCAGCAGTTTGGTGTGTATTACTCAGAAACGGCGGGCAGTCACAACATGACAAAGGTTAGGAAAAGACGCGATCTTTCAATGACGGTGACAAGAAATCCCATGGATGACATCATAGACTTGTTCTACATTGACTACCCAGCTTTGTTTAAATCCATCTCTGAGCCTCCCACCACGACAGAAATGATTGAAACGGCTCACGTGCTCTTTTCCAATCCTGATCTGAATGTCGTGATGAAGGGACTGACGAGTGACATGTCGTGGGGCTTGAATGCCTCTCGGGAGGAAACCATCGATGCTGCTCTTGGAGTGTTCTCGTACGTCACCCTACCTGGCATGTCTGAGACGTAAGTGCCATTTGCTCAAATGTTTCTTGAGAAGTCAGTGAAGGAAATAAAGTTTCCTTTGTGCTCTGCTGTTTTCTCATGACCTGAATTTGCCCTGGCAGTGACAAACTGTTTTCATACGGGCTTGACTTGTAGTTCACTATTATGTCAGCTTCTGTTTCATAAATATTTCTTGTTCCATTTCTTTCAGGCCATCAATAGATTTCCTTGTGAATGCAGTCAACAAACTTCCTGATGGTTTTCTCTTCTCCTCTGAGATTAAGAATATAACCAGAACACTTGCCAGAGAGTCTCGAGGTAATTAAAAAAAAGCCTTTTTTTTTTTTAAGGTATTTAATCGTTCAATTCTTCTATCTCTTTGACTCAATCTAGCAGTGCATGGGTTTCCCCATCCAGAGAGAGTTGAGATGTGATAGTTAAATTTAGCCGCTCGCTCAACACTCTTTCTTGTGGTAACAGCTGCTGTTGTACTGTACAGCTCAAAATGACGCAGCAGCCTGTGTTTACATACGTCCTGTGATGGTATGCATGTAATGGGAGACCGTGCACATACAGTCTTCCATTTAACAACTGGCAGCTTGGAACAGTGCCAACCCAAAATGTATAGCTATTACGAAACCAAAGGCCGATCATAAAGCATTCTGTTACTGCTGTTGTGACTCTATATGTGATTATAGTACTGTAGATATTAATTCATTAGATAAGACTTCACACCAGTTTAGCTTGAGCTCCCAAAGAGCCTCAGGCCATATGGCCCTTCTCCAGCAGAAAGCTACTCAGCACCTTTTTAAATCTCATTAGCAAAGTAGAATTCAATCACTTATCCTATCCGCCCTCGCTAAACGTCTCCCCTTGCTCTCACACAAGTGGACATCCATGACCTCCTTTTAATTTGCGTCTGAGCTTGCGAGATAATGTTTTTAGTGCACAGAATCCCTTTGTTAGCAGTTTCACTTCTCTGCAGTGCCACTCATATTCCTGTCACACAAACACTAAGTCACACAACTGTTGTGGTTGCGAAGACCTCCAGGTGGGGAGCATCCTAAGAATAAACCTGGCTATTGTTTAATTTTGGACTAATTAAATATTCTGTCATAACATCTTGCAGCCTGAGGTGCTGCTTTTCTTAGGGCATGTCAAATGTGTTTTAATGCATGACAGCATCTAGTACAGCTGCCCCCTCTGGCCCTATCAGTCCAGCACGGGGCTTCACTTTAAGCACATCATTCGCTGCTCGCTGCTTGACGACGATGCTCTGTAATGATGCAAGTTGTAATGAAGCCCAATGGGATGTCATGTTATTCTGTTACCTTGCAGACCTAACTCTTTATGATTCTGTTATCTGGAATGGTATCACTCATATCCTCATTTCCCCCCTCCCAATCTCCTTGTTTCTCCCACCCACCACAGACAACCTGGTTCTTATGCAGAAGACCTCCCAAACAACTGCTGAGCTCCTTCAGATCAGCCCGACAGACCCGCACTTCACAGAGAAACTACAGCACCTGAGATCCCAGGTCCCTGAATTAATCGTGACACTTTTGCTTTCAGGGTTATTATTTTTAGTAAAAGGATAAATAGTCATTCGGAAAGAAGAAAAGAAGAAGAAGAAGAAGAAAAAAACTACATCTGACTGCATTTGGATAGTGGAGAAAAAAAAACAGACATCAAATTGATAAAAAGTCACACCTTTTGAAAAAATGGAGTGCATCAACATTTTTTGTCACATTATGTGTTATCTAATGTACTGACAACAATCACATTGATCACATCTGTGATTTGATTATAGTGAATTAATTTCCCTTTTGGGATTATAAGTATGTTGAATTGGGTTGAATTCTTTAAGCCCAGGTAAACAAATACAGTGAGTTAGACTGTGCAGTGCAAATAAGTTTAGTTTAACTTAAATATGATATGATAATATAACTAGCTATTAACAAGCAGCAGTCACAATAACTAAATCCGTAACTGTGATCCTAACTGCAGAATGTGAGGCCAAGTAACAATATGCAGTATATGCCTCCATTTTTTTCAGGTCCAAAGGTATGTCTTGCATATGTTTGATTATTAAGCAAAGATTTTCTGTCTTTTATGACTGATTTAGGTGTGTGCCTTGGAGAACACAGAGTCTGTGCATTTGCTGATGTGGACCCTTTCCATCGAGCCGGGTCAGCTCTGTCACACTTTTCTGCCCAGCCTGCAGATCTTGGCTGAGAGTCTGCTGATGAACTCATCTTCGGTGTCTGAAGTCATCTTCCAGACTGTCATCGGAGACCCCAGGAGCTACAATGTCCAGACAAACTGGTGCAGATTAGTTTTTTCCACTGACATTTTTATTAGATTTTGACAATTTAAACAGACATGAACAAAACAAAAAATAATTTAAAATAAACAGGCAGAAGACCTAAATGACAAATGTCATTACATAAAAAGGCAGTCATCTAGTCCATGACACGAGACATCATGAGAAAGCATCACAGTATCCTGGTCTGTGTCATCAGCATCTCTACCTGGTTGTACCGGTCCCTCTGGACATGTAGCCTTTAAAATGACCCCATTGTGCCTTGATAATGTCGTTTTGACATGTAAATCGCTCCAGCGTTTTTAGCACTTTTTAACAAGATACACCTTTCATCATTTGAACCCTTGACAAATTCAGTGTAGGACTTTATAAGTTCCTTCTTACATATTAGAGTGATCTGCGCACTAGATATGACATTTTTACAAAGCCACTACAAATATATTTAGACAGGATTTAGACGGATTACATTAAAACCAGCTGTCCTTATCGTTCAGAACATTCTTCCATAAAGGAAAAACCTTAATAGACTCCCATAACGCATGTGTATATGTACCACATCCTCTTTGGTGCTGTTAACTTTTTAGTATAATTTGCTAAGAATCATTACAGAAATGGTTGCGCAGCTTCACATTCCCGTACGCATCTTTGGTGGTACTGAAATCTGAAAACAAACTGAAATAAAAGAAACAGTCCAATTTTCATATTCATTACAGTAGATTTGTTTGTTTTTTATGTCATTATAGGACCTCTTTGTTGAGTGAAAGGCTGGGCTTTAACACCAGTGACCTGGATTCTCTCAACATCAACTTCACCTCTCCAGGTGAGTAAATCCATCAGGCAGTCTGCGCGTCTATCAGTTTGTCAAGACCTCTTGTGCATTAAAGGTGCATTTTAATTTTGCCTGCTAATAGAAAGACCTCAGAAGAATAGGCTGCTGATTTCAGCTCCACTGCTGCTCATTTGTGTCTGATCCCAACTCCCTGCCTGTTGCCGGGGTTGTTACAGTGATGACTTATGCAAGTGCCTTGTTTCTCCACACTGCAAAATTGTTTGTGTTTGTTGCTGTTGTAAACATTAACCAACTGCCGTTTTGTGTTTGGAAAACAGTTTATGTCATCCAGCAGTGTACTTTTAAAGACTAAATAAACTCAAAGTAAAAAGCATGTGGAGCTTTTTGAGGCAAAATCTATATTATATTAAAAACACATCTTAGCCGTATGCACTGGAAACGTAAGAAAGCAGCCACAGATGCACCTATTTTATAGTACAGGATGCTGTACGGATGTGATATCACCGTTTTAACTGACAAGATTTAAATAAAATCCATATAATCATCTGGTTCTTCAAATTAGGTACATATGACTTCAGAGGGACAACTGTAAAGAAACTGCATCGCACATGATTCACATATACAAAAAAAAGGGAATAAAAACACAAGCCAAAGAATACTTTGATTTCAGAAATAAAAACAGCATTTGTTGTTATTTTCCAGGGACGGTGACCTTCGGAGAGCTGCTGAAGAACAGAACAGCATTTGTTCAGGACATTGAGCAATACACAGACTTTAATCCTGCAGATCTTCACCTGCTGATGGGCGCTACACTACCAAACAACAATCTAGAGGTGAGGCAGGATCTGTTTGAGCTAAACTCTGACCTTCAGCGCGTCAACCTATGTAGGTTCCCTTAGAACTAGTGCATCGCAGTGCATTCTGAATGCATTTCTATCTACATGAATGAACAAATGAACAAAATTGCAAGTCTGATCAAAATGACTCTGTGGCCGTTCCTTGTTCATGGACCAATGCTCAGACATACAACGGAGTAGAATAAAACGCTTAATGTGTTTGCTTGTATACTGCTGATTATGCAGCATAACATTTTTAAAACAATTTGTCAGCTGCTCAAAGCACACCTGAGTAAACTAACAACATTGGGCTGTATGCCGGCAGTGGTTGTGGGTAACATTTTTGAGTAACACACTTTTTATAATGCACTTTCTAACCATTCAGCGTTTGATTTTCGCATCTTGCATGTTTGACCTGTGCTCAAATATGCTTAATTGAACCCACGTCCATCATGTTTCACAGTGCCACACTAGATCAGGCATTTGGAAATCTATTCACCGTATGAAATCACAGAGGAATGAAGTGTTAAAGAACATAACTGTCCACTTGTGCTTACATCCACTTTGTGCATGTTGCGTCCTCTCCGTGCACCTGCTGGCAGTGTGGCCTGCTTCCTAATCTTTCATAATGTATTTTGGTACAGATCCTGGCCTGGTTTACAAACCTGCATTACTGCAACACCACAGAAACCCCACAAACGAAACAGGCGGATATGGTTCTTCTGCAGACTTTCTGCTCCATGTCTGTTGAAGAGTGGTACAAGTTCTCACTGCTGACTATCCAACATGTGAACATGCAGAAACTCCTCTACAGAGTAAGGATTGGGTATTGTTTAAATGTTTTTTTCTTTTTGTTTTGTCTTTACACAGTAACAGCACAAAATGTAAATGGACATCACTCTCAATTAGACATAGTGTCTGTTCTCTAGTCACGGAACACATTTTGTTTAAGGAACAAGAGTCAGAAAGACAGACCTAGAAAATACACAGTCATTATTTGAATATAAGAAATTCTAATTGTTCAGTAACTGGAATACATGACAGAGGATATACACACCAAGGATGCTTTTTGAATATAAAGACTACACATGTTGGGAAAATAAAACAAGAGTGACATTTTTGAATGATGGCGCCTTTTTTGCAGCTGGTCTTGTCTGAAGAGTCGCAGAGGCTGGTGGGAGTCATTCTTAAGGTGGCTGAGGTTCTCACAGACATGATGGACAAGATTCTTCCAGCTGTTAACCAACTGAAAAGCTATCTGATCTCCATCAAAGATCTCAACCTGGTATCCAATCATGAATTTAACCAGGTAACGACTCAACCTCCAGGCGACCAAAAGAAATGCAAAGGTTTGAGTGACGTAAATATTCCCGTGGCTACTGATGCATACGCATCTCGTCTTCAAGCAGCATCATACTCTTTCAGAAGCTTTTTCTTTATTGTACAGTTTCTTATCTCAATGATGAATGATAATTTACATTGAAAATCACAGTTATTTAAAAGTGTTGATCTTTTTTTCCCCCACAGATGACAAGTGGGCAGAGGGCCAGCATTTCTAGCAGAGCTACATTTGTGACCCTCTCCCGCGCTCTGTGTAGTAACGGTATCGTGGCTCTGTTTGGGATCTCCAAAATCCCTGAAACACCGGAGTTAAGCCCATCCTTCTCCGACAAACAACAGCGAGAGGAGATGATTGAGAGGTTCAAGATTCCACGAAATGCCAGTATGTTGAAAGAAGGACAGATTTAGAGCTACAGACTGTTTTTTCACATGATCTATTTCATATTTAAAGGGAATAATAGTTTAATATGCAAAGTAAAAAATGATTAACGTAGTCTTCACATGAAAGAGGTTTATCCTGTTTTTGCTAGACATTTGTCTAATTTGAAACGTGAAACTATTTTTCTTACCCTGAAATAAAACAATTAATACACCAATTGTGCTTTAACTCTAGAAAAAATGTGTAAATGTTTTCTTTTTTTGTCAGGGTTGTTTTTTTTTTTTTTGGCATTTCTGTTTACAGTAAGAGATTTTTGTGAGACTTTTTCATGCTTCTTTTACTCTCCTTAAAAAACTGTTTTTTGTTTTACGGCCACAAACCAAACACGGGGACTGTCACAACAAAACAATATTTTCAACCCCCTTTCGGTCATATTAAAACCTTCACCTTTGTGAATAATGCCTTTTTTTTAACACCTCTCTGTTCTCTCTTTGTGCAGCTCCCTTCTGTATGAACATGTACCTGGACATGGTGAACACCACAGGAGGAGCTATCGCCTGGGCCTTCCTCAAACCAATGCTGATGGGGAAGATCCTCTACACGCCTGACACACCCACTACCAGGGCCATTATGGAGAAGGTATACAGTACAACAAAAACGTATACATTCAGAAATGGTCCCCTCACGCTTGAGTCCACCTAAAACACTCAATTACCAGACTGTAGACAGACTTCTTTATTGACGACTGAGAAATGTGTGCAGGTTTGGTGACCAAGTTAGATAAACTATTTACTCATCTACCAGCGGTCTTAGAAAATGGTCATGATCTCTACTTTCTCTATTGATTAATTTGCCCTTGGTGTCTTTTATACACATATCTATTGGGGCTGAGTCTATTTCTTGACCTTTATGAAATTTTTATGTTCTTATTCTCCTTGTTTTTATTCTCTATGCTATTTCTGAATGTTCTAGGCCATAGTAAAACCTTTAGTCTTCACACACACCCACTGGCATATGGTAAACAAATCCAAATCCAAAGCTGCACAAGGTGTACATGTTCCCTGTTTGTATTCACCACCACCTGTGACTGATGTTCTATTTTGAGCAAGTCTGACTTTGTTTTCAGTATACTGCCGCCTTCACAGACTCAAACAGCCAGCGCACACACAAATGCACCAGAGGTGTGAGTTTTTGCTGATACACATCCATTTCACACATTTTTGTCCTTGTCTTATCTTCGCCCAGGCCAATACCACCTTGCAGGAGTTTGCAAATTTGAGGAAAAATTCCGAGGACTGGATCGAATCCTCCAAATACATCATAAGGTCTGCTGAATTACTCAGCACCACTTTGCCTATGCTGCAGGTATGAAAACTCTGAGCGGCCTTCTTTATATCTGATTATGCTGGCTGGCTTGCCGTCGTCTGAAAATCTAGAGATAAACCTTGCAGTGGTCTTCAATGAGCTTCAGCAGCTGAATCTTGATGATGCTCATCGTTTCTCGTCTGTCTCTCCCCCCTCCTGCAAGAATTCCCTCGGCAATTCCTTTGTGAGGAATTTCATTGAGATGGAGACAAACATCAATGTTGACGAAATGAAGGAAACGCTCAGCAGCTTCTGTGAGTGAGCATTTGAAGGTCTTACTTTTGTAGTCTCCAGATACTGTGCTTACCTTTACTTTCCTCTCTCATTTATTACCTGTAAAATACCCACAATACCAGGAAAAGAGGTTTCTCCTGTTTTAAGTACAAGACACATTTCTCTTGCTGTCTGTCCTTGATTTGATCTTCTGCTTCTCATTGTTTCCACCAGGCCTAACTTTGAATTACATGTTTTAGAACCACTTAATTGTATTGTCAGACCATCCAAACATCTGTCATAGTTAAGATAAAGCAGTTAACAGAGCACGGCACAGAAACTGAACAAAAAAATACGAGGATTTTCAGCAGTAAATTCCAAATAAAAAGAGCCCTTTACACCACTGCAACAGATTTTATGAGAAAGTGGCATGTCTCATTATTATTTCTGAGCACAATTTCCAAAGCTGACCAAATCAAATTCAGTTCTTATTAGATATGATCATTTTCAGGTGATGTACAGTTAGATTATCGGTGGCATTGTGGTCTCAGTATTCAAAACCGCATATTAGGGTGTGCAATAACTTTGATCAGTGTTTTTACCTTTGCTCAAATGGTTCAAAACAAAATGTTTAACACACACCTAGAAGTCAAAAATGCCTTTCAGGCAAATCCAACACTAAGAAACTACCTCAGAGATGAACCACGTTTTTTTTTTTTTACACAGTCATATTGACATAGTTAAAGTAGTCAAAGGGCCTCACGTCAGACTGCATAACTGAAACACGGGAACAGTGTCACTGTCAGGCTTTCTCTGTTTCACGAGCTTGTTGGACAGCATGTAATTACCTCTTGTTGCCAGTTTGTGGATGCTTGACTGCTTTGTAAAATATTCCGCCAGGAGATTTAGTTGAAAGATATTTCAGGGTGTTTTCTTCTTTTCCCATCAATGACAAGTTTGCTGTGTGGTTAAGATGACTGGTCGACAAAACATTTTGATGCACGCCACGAGCGCATGATTTGACGTGAATCAATACTTATAGCGAGATGTGATTAAAATGAAAACATTCTGAGACATGTTTTCTCACTTTTGAAGCAGTCTTTCCATCCAAGTGTACTTCTCCCATCACAACCACTAACCTCACCGACTTGTCAGTCGCAGAGAAAAGTTTTTGTCCTTTTCTGTTGCAGTAAAGTAAAATAGCTATATTACATTGCAGACTCTTTCGCTCATCTCCAAAATGAATAAGAAAATGTGTCTTTTATGGAGGGCAAGATAGAGATGACCCATGGATCAGCCCTCAGACTGTACTCTGTCCAATGTGTTAACTCGCTAAAACACGACCTTCCTGATAGTACTATGGCTGGATCCTTAATGGAGGAGCACTACTGTTATTAAAGACAAAGTAGTTGGAACTTTTCAGGTTGTAAATCCACAAAATCATCATTCCAAGCCCACTGCAGTAGGGCAGGAAGTGCATAGCAGGACCATATCCTTATTATACGTTATCCTTATTTGTGTCACTCATACATAATATTTGTGTAGACATGTGCACACTCGAAAAAGCTCTTTACTAATAATTCATATGTAAGGCTTAGTAAATTACTTTGGATCAACATGAGAGTATTTTATTCATTCAGCAATAATATTTTTTGCCTGCTTTGTAAATACATTTCTTTTCACAGCTAACATGACAGAAATGTTGGAGAAGAACAAACACATACTCGATCAGATCACCACCCTGTCCACTCTGATGGTGAAACTCTCCTCCTGCATCAAGTTTGACCGTTACCATGGTTACGACTCTGCTGAGGAGCTGAACAGCGAGGCTCAGGAGCTGGCCAAAAACCGTGAACTCTATGCAAGTGAGTAAATATTGGGTGAATTCATTCAGCAGTCAGTCCTAGGGAGCCAGTGCTTGAGTCATATTTTTCAGGACCCACATTGGTTTCTAAAATGCTTGAGTCTGTGTTGATTTTGTTTTCTTTGACAGTTTTATTAAGTGTGTGTCATCTTAATTCACCTACATCATTTAATATGGCACGTTACATTCTTAGCGTTGATTAACTTTCAGTTTTATAACTGGGGGGAAAAAAATCCCGGAGGAATAGTCATTAGGTTCAACATAACAAAGAACTTCAATCCAGTTTTACAATGACACAGTTTATTAGTTTGCTTTTCTCTGCGTAGTGATTCAGAGCTTTTTTTTTGGACGTGTGTCTGTGTGTGTTGTTGTTTTCTCTACAGGTGGTTGATAATTAATCGAGATGAGGAACAACTTATTTAAGAATTAAAATGGAAGGCGCTTGTCTGCTAACATTATTTTATTCTCATATATAATCTGTATCTATAAGGTGTCATCTTCAAGCTTCCTGAGGATTCATCCAGGAAGCGCGAGGCCAGATCCTCCTCTTCTTCTGCATCGTCCCTGCCTCCTAAAGTCAGCTACACCATCCGCATGCACATGGACAACGTCATGCGTACTGACAGAGTGCGAAACCCCTATTTTGTGAAGCAAACGCACATCTCTGCCAGTCAGACGATGCGCTACAACCGGGGATTCATCTACCTGCAGGAGAACATTGATCGAGCCATCATCGAAACCCAGACAGGACAGAGAGTCACAGACCCGTCCGTACAGCTGCAGCCCTTCCCCTATCCATGCTTTCTGCGAGATGAGTGAGTTTCCAGAATTCTCACATATAAACGCATATGTAAACGTGCATGTACACAATGAATGCATGAATGCGTGCATAGAAACATGAAAGGATATGCATCGCCCTTCCCTTGCAGGGAAATCACCACTGATGTGGAATAACGCAAGCTCGCTCATTATTTTTCACCACTTGGGACTAACAGTAAAAAGTTATTCACAACAAACTGTCACTTCATAATTGGGTCTGCACTATGTACATTAATATTAATTTTTGCAGAACATGCATGCACTGTATGCACTCAAAACACCCCTCAGGTCTTGAACAACCCTATATGAAGAACACTACTCCTCTCTGGAAATGATATCCAGTATGAGATTAACTTGTCATCAAACACTGTTGTTTTCAAAAAAACATTCTTGAACTTAAAACTTCTGTGTACATGCCCTCGTCTATGACAGTGCAAATATCTCATCTAAGATGCATTGGTAGGCCACGGTCCCTGGCTGGCTGCCTTGTGACCAGCAGTACGATAATGTGATCTTCATTTTTATTTTATTTTTTTAAAATATATATATATATATATATATATGTATCTTCTGGTATGACTAAACAAAATATATATATACTGTACAAAAAACAGAGAAATTTGTTTCTGCATGTAGGATGACATGTAGCCGTCAAAATCACCAAACCCTCGCAACTCTCTGTCAATCAGCCGGCGTCTGGATGAGTGCCCCTTCATCTTCTAGGATATTAGTTTTACTGGGAATGTGATTGACAGCTGGTATCTGTGTATTTCTCAGGTACCTGGAGGCTATCTCTTTTGTCTTCCCCCTCATGCTGATGATAGCCTGGGTGATGTTCGTGGCCGATTTTGTGAAAAAAATGGTGCATGAAAGAGAGCTGAGACTGCATGAGGTAATGTTTGAAATATAACGCCATCGAATTTCAGCACGCTCATTGTCCAGTTCTTCTGTTTTTCCTTCTAGAAAGAAAATAAGCAGGACACTAAGGATGACTGATACACACAATTTGTTTCTGTTTGGTTTCCACCAGTCATAAATGTTTATAATGAATTTTCTTGCTCCTTACGACATTTTCAGCTCTGGCCTCTGTGCGATAGACATCCACGGGCACCTTTGGGAAGATGACTGATGTGTTTTCTCTTTAATTTTTATATAGTACATGAAAATGATGGGAGTCAACCCGCTCAGCCATTTCTTCGCCTGGTTCCTCGAGTGTGCCAGCCACCTGCTGTTGACCATCGTCATCCTCACACTGGTGCTGAAGCACGGCGACATCCTGCCTAACAGCGACAGCTTCCTCATTTTCCTGTACCTCTGTGACTATGGTCTGAGCATCATCGCCTTCAGTTATCTGGTCAGCTCCTTTTTTGACAAAACCTACATCGCCGGCCTGAGCGGAAGCCTCCTCTACATCCTCTGCTTCTTCCCCTTCATTGTGGTCATGGCTCTGGAAACTAATCTAACTTTTTCCCAGAAGAGCGCCCTGGTGGGTACACTCTAAACCTGCTTTACCATTACTCATTTATATAAAAATTCTGTGTGCATGCTCTGTAATAATTTGAATACTAAATAATGTAATTTGCTCTGGAAGATTGCTCTGAAGAGATAATAATGGTAGGGGAGATATAATGTCACTTCCTTTTTTTTTCCATCTTCACAGTGTCCTTCTTAGAAAATCATTTTATAATTACTATGACTCAAAATATATAAGTGCAAAAACCTCCATTCTGCAATCGTGTTGTTTACAAGCATGGATCTAGTGGAGAAGGAACTCATTTGATGCAGATCGACTTATATAACTTTATTTTTGTAAGAATGTCAACTTTTTTCCCTTACTTTTGTCCTTGGTGCCTGATAGTTATGAATTTGAGGTCAGAACCTTTAGTAAATACACAAATATACAATCACTGAAGGCTTTCCTGTCTTAAAATTACTCATATTATCACTAAAAAGACCACTTTTTTGGGCTGATTTTGTCAGTTTCCTCTTTTGCCTTGTGTAATTTCACTCTGGTTTTTCCGACAGAGTTTGTTTTCTCCAACCTGCTACAGCTACGCCAGTCAATACGCTTCTCGCTACGAGTCCCAAGGAGAAGGTACAACTTGGACATCTGATTACCGTCAGTGTCTCTTTGACCTGCAGCGCCAGTTGAACAAAAAGCTCACTTTGTTTGCTTCTTTAGGAATTCAGTGGAGCAATTCATACACGTCACCCATTGCTGGAGACACAGCCTCGTTCGGTTGGCTGTGTTGGCTCATGCTCATTGATTCCATCCTGTATTTCATCATCGGGGCTTACATTCGCATGGTTTTCCCTGGTAAATCTACATTCACTAATTTGATCTTGTCATAATTCTGTGTTACTCTTTTTCTCCTTGGATCAGCCTTGATTATGTCCAAGACTAAGGCATCTTTTGATTTTTGACGTCTGCATTGCATTTCCTTTTTAACCTGTAAGGAAAATACGGCATCCCTTCTCCATGGTACTTCCCCTTCAAACTCTCTTTCTGGACTGATCTGTGCTGTTGCACTCAGTCAAAGAGCAGTGTGGGAAAAGGGCTCCTGTTTGCCAACATCATGCAGAAAAACCAGCCTGTCTTCTCTGAGGATAAAGGCAAAGGTAAAGGAAAATGAATGCATAAGCAGAAAAGTGATGCATTCTGTTTCATGGTCTTTTTTCTCTTACTCTGTCAGCTCGATGTTTATATTCCCTCTCATTCTTTACTTAGTCCTTGTTTCTTTTTAGTTTGATTTTGAGCATACTTCTCCACATTCCTCTCAGGTAAGAGTGCTCTTTCCCACAATGCTGGCGAGGATCTCTCGGCGCTCCCAGTGGGCGTTGCACTCCACGGACTCACCAAGGTCTACGGCGACCAGGCAGCCATTGAAAACCTAAATATCTCCTTTTATGAGGGTCACGTCACCTCATTGCTAGGCCACAATGGAGCTGGCAAGACCACCACCATGTACGTGAAACATAGTTTATTTTTTCCTTTTTTTTTTTTTTAAACTGGATCAGCATGTCCTAACAGTAATAAACTCACCGGCCACTTTACTAGTGTCATTACACTGGCGGCATTAATATGTACACCAGGTGTACCTAATAAAGTGGCCGGTGAGTGTATAAGTGCATTGTGAGCATTATGCACTGTATGGACGCACTTTTAAGATTGGATTTGTGCATCCTTTTAATGATTTTAGTGGTCTGCTGCTGACAAAGAGATTGTTTTGTCCAAATCTGGCACAGCAAATGCACCGTGTTGGAAATTAGCCTGATGGGCGTTCATCAACTGGAGCACTTACTTTTACATTTTAAATGTGACTCATTTTGCTGATGCTTTTATCCAGGGAAACATGTAATGAGTGCAGCAGCGTAAGTGTAACAGCATTGAAAAAAATAAAGGGTGTGCTTGTGTGTGTGCGTGTGTGTGTGTGTTCATGTCTGTGGCAATATCAAGTGTTCATTTCAGTAGAAAGTATAGGAAAGGATATTTCAGCATCCTTATGCAACAGTGGCTGTATATTTTTATTACATTTTAAATGAATAATCACGCTCTGTGTGTAGGTCTCTTCTGACCGGCCTTTATGCCCCATCATCGGGCAGCATCGAGGTGTATGGCAAGGACATGCAGTCAAACATCGACAAAGTCCGCAAAGAACTGGGGGTCTGCATGCAGTATGACGTCCTCTTTGACCATATGACCACCAAAGAGCACCTGCTGCTGTACGGCCAGATCAAGGCCCCTCACTGGTCTCACAGAGAACTGCATGAACAAGTCCGGACGTGAGTGGCCAATTCATTATTATAATTCATTATTCACTGCAGAGATGTCGACGTGCTCAATGTATGACAATGAACTGAGTGTTAAAGGTAAAGTCAGCGCTTATCTGTTTTATATTGGTGACATTTTATCTGCCATAATGATTTCTTTTACAACCTGTTCTTTTGAAAGACATCATAAACAGTGTCCCTTGCTTGGTTTCTGCCATGGCACCCCTATAAAATGAAATATGCGTCGAGGTTATGAGTTTCATGAACAATACTAGCTGGTGCTCAACAATAATGACTAGTAACGCAGAGGCAAGATGAAGGTGTCAAAGAAATACCCAG
The DNA here is from genome assembly GCA_014839995.1 of Xenentodon cancila. Lineage (NCBI taxonomy): Eukaryota > Metazoa > Chordata > Actinopteri > Beloniformes > Belonidae > Xenentodon > Xenentodon cancila. The sequence goes on from CM026200.1 coordinate 9,561,235, forward strand.
ATGGTTTAAGTCAGACGGATTTTACGGCTATACCTGCCGTGACTTGCAAGGTTGTCAAAGCATTGCAAAATAATTATTATAGCTGATATTTATGAAATCAGCTCTCATCCTAACATTTCATGAACTATAAAATAGATCTGCCACGATTACACACATGAAGGCGTAGGGCAATATCTTCCCTTGCACCATTTTCACATTTTCCATAAGAATTTAACCTAATCTATCTGTTTGAGCTCTTTTGCTTCCTCTTTGAAACATTTATGGGAAATTCATTTTTCATTCCCTTACATCTAAAGCAGCGTTGCATCATGACACTCTGTCTGGAGGGTTCCAGTACGACAAGTAGAGCAGCAATAAGCCTGAACCTAAAGGCAAGAAGCCGTACTTCTCCTGTGGTTCTAGGAACCTCCTGCTGGGTTGCTAATGCAAATGATCAGACTACAACCCAGAGGTCAGGTGATAACGCAGGGAATCAGTGTGCTCAGAGGAACTCCTGGCTAAATGCTTTTCACTGACTTCCCCTACCAGGATCCTGGAGGAGACAGAGATGTACGCTCACAGACACAAGCGGGTGGGCTCTTTGTCTGGAGGCATGAAGCGCAAGCTGTCGATCTCCATCGCTTTCATAGGAGGCTCCCGTTTGGTGGTTCTGGATGAACCCACCACAGGAGTGGATCCCTGCTCCAGGCGCAGCATCTGGGACATTGTTTTCCAACATAAGAGCAGTGAGTCTCATAGAAACACTTATGCAATGAACACTAACATGATCTTCCTGTTGTTTTTGTATATAATCACACGTTTGTTTTGAATAAATTGTATGTTTTAAATATGAGATTTGAACAGGCTATTTTATTATCCTATTTCTTTATTTGATCCATTCCTTGGTGGATTTATTAGTGTGTTGAGGATTATTATCCTATTTTGAGATGCAGTTCTGATTCATCTAATTTTGGACAAATTACATATTATCAAGTGCCCTTTGTAAGAAGCAGAATTAAAAGTGATTAAATAACAGACGTCTGCTCTGTCCCAGAGATGACAAAGCAGGACTGCTTCACAGATGTCGTGTTACTGCTACTGTATCAAAAAAACTTTATTTTTGACTTGTCCGTCTAAAGCACGTTAGTCCACAAAAACCTTTTCTTATCCTAATATACAATAGTTGCACTTCTGGTTTTTCAGATTTTAGACACACATTTACAGTTACAGCTATCTCAGTTCCTGAATTTTAGTGTTCTTGGAGACCTCTTTTTCTGCTGTGAGTGAGAGAAAATCAGAAGAGCTGGATGGGTGAGAGGCAGGGCTTAGAGGCCAATTTTATTATTATAAAAAAAAACAACAACAAAAAAAACTCAGAGCTGGGTCTGGTAAACATAACTAAAAATATCCCAGTTTGTCCTTCCACAGAGATGTCAAAACAGCAGAAACTGACAGAAGAAGCTGAAAAAAAAAACCCAGGATTAGAACATTTCAGGGCAAACAAAATCTCATCAGAAAAGCAGGAATATGTAGATTCTTTCTGAGTTACTTGTAGGAAGTTTAATGGGCCTTCAAGGAGTGGAGAGCAGGTCCTAAGACATAAGCTGTCAGGGAAGACAGTGATGAGAATAAGGGTCAGGTGGTGCATTATAATCTGAATGTTTTTGAGCTGGAATTTATTTATATCATCAGTAAACACTTCTAAAGGGCAATTTTATGTGTCATTTGTGTAATTGTGTTCTCTTTTTTTTCATTTACTTTCTCAAGTTGGTACTCGATTACATTTTCATATGACTGCACGCACACAGTCTGCAAGTCTCTTTTTCTTTTTAAAATCATCCTGTGTCACTTCTTTTCAACAAACAGCTTCCACCTTTAATGGTTACTATGGTAAATAATCCACAATCATAATCTCTTTCCTCTGAAGAGATTCAGAGAAAAAGAAATTCTCTTTGATTAATTCAAATATCTTCTTGTTTGTTTTAGAATCCATCTAATCTAATTGATTGCTCTTAAAGCCCAACAATTATCCACCTGCATTGTTGGGCATTTTTAACACCTAACGACACTACATTGCACACCAATCAATCAGAAATAATTCCAACAAAATAGAAGCTTTACTTGCAAGCTGAGGGATGATTGTCATTCGATTATAGTGTTGGAAGTATTCTGTAGCTGGAGATGTATCAGACATGGCAGTTGTTCCATACAAGTGGCAATTATCAGTGGAGGAATGGTTTAAAGATGCATGAATAAATAGTACCGGTTTTTCTATGCGTGTCTCTCTTCAGACCGCACAATCATCATGTCCACCCACCACCTGGATGAGGCTGAAGTGCTGAGCGACCGCATCGCCTTCCTGGAGAGAGGAGGATTAAAATGCTGCGGATCACCCCTCTACTTGAAAGACAAGCTGGGTCAAGGCTACAAACTCACCCTCACCAAGAAGGTAATCATCCTCACATGCACCCAGGTCATATCCCTGCAAAGCAAAGAAGACTCATATTACTAATTTTTAATGTTTCTTTTTTTTTTTTTCCCCTCATATAATGCGCAAATATTTACATAAGTGAAAGTTGAGAGATTGTAGGTCACAACCTTTATCCTAATAGTGAAGGAGAAACAGTCAAGCACTGGTGCATTTCAACGAGGGACAGATCTTGGCCAGCATAAATCGTAACATTTCACAATCCATTATTATGGACGAGCTGGACCGCTCATGTGGAAATAAATCCTCGGTTTTATCTCGGCTGAATTTGACAGATTGCAATAGTGTGATGTGTATCAGACATATTGAAAGTCTGGCAGATGGATTTAATCTCCATTCACACGATGCTCTGCAGACTTCTTCTGCATACTGAAAGTTCACTTGCAGTTACTGGCTGTTGAGGTTTTTTTTTCCTTCAGCCTCATTAAAGAATGACTCATCCTAATTGGTTTTCCACAAATGTATAGAATTTTTTTTAGAGTTGTGTTGTCTTAAAACTGGGTCATCTGAACAACCTGAAGACACTCTTCCACTTTAATGCGTGGGTCAGTCAGATGACTTGTAAGATTTTTGGACAATGGATCAATGAGAAACAAGAAAACGTCTCGTTATTTAAGGTGATGGACTATCCTTGAAATTGCTAGCAGATGGAGAAAACTGAAGTTGTCCTTGTTTGCTTGTGTTTTTACAGATTCAAAACTCAGAGTCTGAGCAGTTTGACATTGCTGAACTTAAGGCATTTATCCAAGCACATGTAACAGAAGCACATCTAAAGGAGGCGCAAGGGAGCGACATTGTCTTCTTACTGCCCCCCTTCACCTCATCCAATGCCTCCTCGTATCGCTCTCTCCTGGCGGCACTGGACGCCAACCTGGACGACCTGCAGCTGGGAGGCTATGGCATCTCTGATACCACACTCGAGGAGGTAAACTTATACTCACCCAGTCCTAAAAGCTCTGGCTAATACTACATCCACACTGCAAGCCGAATATATATATATATATATATATATATACATATACATTTGACAACCTAAATGTGTTCCCCATGCAACATCTATCAGTAAACCTTCTTACAATTTAACTTTTGTATGAATGTAGGTGTTCCTCCAGATGACTAATGGAACTGAAGGAATTTATGCAAAGGATGGCCCGCTGACCGTCTCCGAGACAGTTTCTGACACCAGATCCATCGACAGCTTCCCTTCAGATCTCAGTGAAAGCTGTTCCAACCTTGGTGACAAGATGAGTGAGTTCACTCCCTTTCTACTAACCCATTCCCTCTTTTGTTCCTCCGCAGCTACACCTTCCTGTGCCTTGCCTAGATTATCTCCCTATTTTAATTTCCATGGTGTCACTACACATCCTTTAGAATATTAATGAAACATTTGTTGAAACATTCATCCCTTACCCCACTTCTTTATTTTACATTGCCATAAACCGCCTAACACAGAGTATTTTATCAATTCTCTACTGATGGATTATGTCCTTACCGTTAGAGACACAATTTGTTTGATAATGTGTGTGTTTTAGAGCTCACCAGTTCATCCACAGTGAGCGGCATGGCTCTGGCCTGGCAGCAGATGACAGCCATACTTATCAAGAGGTTCCACCACAGCCGTAGAGACTGGAAGGGCCTGCTCTCCCAGATCCTGCTCCCTGTTGTCTTTGTGGCATTTGCTATGTGCCTGGGCTCTATCAGGAGCGACCTGCGGCACTATCCCGAGCTGGAGCTTAGCCCTGCGCTGTACAACATCGGGCCGGCTTACTCTTTCTTCAGGTCAGTCTTCAGGGCAGATAAACTACACTGGCAAGTGAGAATACAGGAGTAAATCAGGCTGATCAGAGCTCCAGACTGTCCTTTTAGGTGGTAGAATTTGTGCAAGCAGCTTTTTTACTTAATCACACTAATGTATTTTTTCGTGCTAGAGGATAAGGTAAAAAAGAAGGTCCTTATTAACACGATTTCATTCACTCCAATTACACCTTGCAGTGAATAACTTAAATGACACACATGCCTATCATGGGATATTTCCTTATTATTATACTGCAAAAACAAATATAATCAGACATATCATCCGTGGGGTGTTTTTTTCTCAATTCTTGAACAATTATAAAGGTATAAAGTCGGGAATTGACCCAAGTGTTGCATTTGTATTTGCATTTGAAAGCTGTTGCTGTGAACTCACAAATTTTGATCAAAGGAGTTCTCAGTCCAAGAGAAACAAACCATCCTTAGGCTGCAAAACAAGACGAACCCATGGGAAGGATGGTGGGGGATGCTTCTAAGCTCTGTAGTGTAAAAAGTCCACAAAAAAGGAAAAACTTCACAACTTCCAGCCAGCTGAGGAGCGCTTTTCAGTAGGAAAATATGTCAATATTCAGGTTCATCAGAAGGAAGAATTTAATAAGCCTCAGGTGGAGAAAGGTCAGATACATTTCTGCTTTAAAAAAAAAAACATGAAAATACATGAGGCACTTACATACTGGCGTTCTGTAACATTCCCGTTAAAGTGGGCCACCAATTTTTAGTCCCTTCGCCTTTACGTACTGGCCCAAGGAAGTGTCCGGGTCTTCCTCACCAGCTGCAGTTTCATTTGTAAATGGGCTTTAACTGCAGGCGCTGCTCGTCCCTGGAGTGCTCATCCCTCCGCGCTTATGATTATGGTCGGCAAACGCACCAAGTGATCAGAACGTTGTTAAATTCTCACACTTCCTACTCGGTTACAGAAAGTGGGGATGGCCCCTACATACACGACCGGTCTCTCCTTTTTCACGCCTGTTGGTCTACCTCGGGAGGCAGAAAAAAAGACGTGATCAGATTTTTACACCATTCCAGAAAGCGGCTCTTATATACAGGCACCGAGACCGGGAAAAGAGGGAAATTTTCTAGATAGATAGATAGATAGATAGATAGATAGATAGATAGATAGATAGATAGATAGATAGATAGATAGATAGATAGATAGATAGATAGATAGATAGATAGATAGATAGATAGATAGATAGATAGATAGATAGATAGATAGATAGATAGATAGATAGATAGATAGATAGATAGATAGATAGATAGATAGATAGATAGATAGATAGATAGATAGATAGATAGATGTGTTAAAGGTAGATTTTGGTAGATTTTTTGGTAGATATGAATTGGTTGCAAGGTTGCAAGTTACAAACTCGACACACTGGGCACCCCTGCTTAACAGTATCTGGGGTGCACAAGGGCTGCTGCCTTCATATGAAAGTGTGATGCAAGAAACTTTAACTTTTTAAACTAAAATCAGATATTTACCAAATAAAAACAGTTTTAGAAATGAAAATGGACACTTGGCAGCAGTGAGCATGACCACGGAGGGCTTCTAATGAATAAGCGGTGGGTGAAATGGCACTGGGTCACTCATGTTTACTGAAGATCTAAAAGGAGACAGAAACGGACAGATTTGCTTGGACATGCTCAGTGTTAGACAGATGGAACAAAGCAGGGAAGATAATCAAACTGCAACCCAGGATCTTTTGAAAATTAAACATAAACAAGTGAACTATGCTGCAGTCGCTCAATTGGTTAACTGGTTTCCTGCATTGCATGCGTAGCACACGTCATACTTTGTTACGAAATTAATTTGAAGCTCTACTTTATAGAAATGCAGATGGACTTTAAGGAAAAAAAGCATGATTGAGAGCACAAGGGTAAGAAATGGTCGAGATGGGGATGGCTGTGAAGCAAGATCAAAGGGAGCGTGATGAAGAGTGTCAGGAGATTGTGAGATGTCTTCATTCGCAACATGTGCTGTTGTTTGATCAAGGGCACATGAAGTGGGGGAGAAAACGCTGAGGTTCCTACCCATATCAAAGATGGTCTGGACGCTCCTCCCACTCCTCTTCAGCATGATATCCAAAAGAGATTGAAGAATGATATTTCTTTTCATTTGAGATAAGTGTAAGGGAGGCAGACGGCGCTTATAGGTAGTTTAGGTTGTAACAAGGCTTACTGATTTTGTATGCTTTCTCTGAGCTCTATTTTTTTTTTTTCTTGGGTCGGCTGTATCAAGAATGCAAATGTGATTGTCTGATTGCTTATTTATGAGTGTACTTCTCCTTGAGTTGAAAGGCAGGGGGTGGCTCAAACAAAACAAATCCACTTAAATCTAAAGTGGCAAGTCAAATGTCCGGAGATCCAGTCTCCTTTTTTCCGTCTCCACTTCCTCATATTTGCAGTTGTGTGTTAGAATCCTTGACTGTGCCTATGTAACCTTTACAATGTTAGAAAACTGCTCGTATGTCTCTCTTCTAGAAGAAGAAACTGACAATTGAATCCATACTCCATACTGGCAGTGTTTTTGTGATTGCTTACATATCATTATGAATCAGGCCTTTGCATCCTGTTCTTATAAAATCATTGTTACCTTCAAGTCAAGGCTGATTTTTTCTTGTTTTTGTTTTTGTTTTTTCTGGCTTCACAGTAACCAAAATCCTCATTCCAACCATCTGGTGGACACCATGATGTCATTCCCTGGGATCGATAATGCCTGCCTCGATAAGTCTGATAACCAGTACGTAATTACACTTCCAGCTGTTCTCCTTTCCTGAAAAACACTCATTTTGCTCACACCCTTTGCACCTTTCACACTTTGCCACTCTTTCCATGCCTGCTCATTTTTCTTATTTATTTTTTTACTGGGCTGCCTCTCAGCAGTCCCTGTCATTCTCGCTGGTCCCTCCTCTTCATTCTCCTGCTGTTCTGCTCGACGCGTATAGCTGAAAGCCTGCAGCAGGACTGTGATGTGACAGCGTCATCTGTATTCCATAAACACTTTGTGTTTGTAGGGGAGATTTTCCCCTTGCAGCCACTCAAATCAGTGCTGAACTCAGGAAGCAGAATTCAAATCAGAGATCCTGAAAGATCATTTAGTATAGAAGCGTTTAAATGTTTGCTTATAAAACACAACGTGGCAGCTGAGCATCACCCCAAGCAAACACAAGTTGCTCACTTTATAAAAAAACACATTTTAAAATGTTTGAAACGGTGTGAGAAAAAAAAAAGATCAGAGAGAACAAAAAAAACTAAATCTTTATACTAAGAAAAAACACAACATACACATATACAAGCTCACAGCTCCTATACGAATGAAACTGATTTGAACATTTCCCCTCTTTGAGCCAGTGTAACACGAGTTGTCACCATTGTGCTGGTCGCCCCACAGCATCAGCTCTTGGAGGATTTGTTCAGGATAATTTAGAGATACAGGCTTTTTTTGGTATTATTACAGTGATTCTCTGAGCCACCATTTCACTTTGTGAATGTCTTTTTTTTTTTCTTTTTCTTTTAAAGGGTTTGTACAAGAAGCACAAACAAGTGGAGCTCCAGAGGGAATGGCTCTAAACCGTTCAGTGTCTGTAAATGCACTCGACAAGAGCAGGTGAGACTGGGTCAGCAGTAGCGATGTGTGCGTGAGAGAGTGAGTGAGTTCTTGTGTTCCTGAGTCTAGATTGTTTCAGAAGGGGAAGGTGTAATCCATTTGTCACCTCTGTACATTGCAGATTTGTAATGGTGACAACTTCCAGCCCCCCCACAAGAAGATCGCCTCATCTCAGATCGTCTATAATCTGAGTGGCATCAATGTGGAGAACTACCTGGTGGCCACAGCCAATGATTTCATCAGAAACAGGTGATTTCTGCTAGTGTTTACTTTGGATCATTAAGCCACCTTTTCTTATATAATAATAATAATTATATATATATATATATATATATATATATATATATATAATTTAACATTACTTTTCTTTATGATATTTCATCTTATTTCATCTTCTTGATGAGTTAGCCTAGTTTAAAATAGTTTTCAAATGATGTATGGACCTTTTTTCTTTTTTGGTTCATTAATACAAAGTATTTGATTGACCCACATAAATTGTTATAATTTTCCAATTGCTCATTAAGAAACTTTTCTTTTTTTTTAACCTCTCAAATAAAATTACCCAGCAAGTTTAACAAAGGTTTGGTGGATTGCTACAAATGAATATTTAGGAATCTAATTAAAAGAAAACTCTGATAACTGATAATGCCTCAAGGCATACGTCTCTTGGTTGCTCAGCTTGACATAAATTAGTCCCTTCTACCTTCTCAATTGTACTTATCACCATCACGCATTAAACAAAGAGTTAAAGGCATGTAGCTTGAAATACTTCTTATCTACAAAGTTAATGTTGGACATTTACTGTGGTTAATAGAAAGAAGCCTGTGGAAAGCACAGTGTGTCAGATTAAGTTTCTTAGCAGCAACAGGAGGTTTTGATCAATATGTCCCTTTTGATTTTTCAGGTATGGTGGCTTTGCTTTTGGCGCGCCGCTCCCGTCTGACTTACAAATGGACCTCAGGGAAGTACCCAAAAACCGAACGCTGTCTAAGGTAACTGTCGTTCCTGCCTCTATGGCCTGTCTCATTATCACTTTAATTGCTGTGCTGACGAGATGTTAAAAGTTAATATATTACACCCCAATTAAACTCTTTTGGCTGCAAGAATAATGCTTGCAGAGCAACGCAAGGCAATGCTTGGAGCTAGATTGTTACACCATCAGTGTCATCATAAATACACTTTACTGCAGGAAACGTGCCCTGTTTCAGTGTGCAAATGTTTTCATGCAGTCGTGTCTGCAGCTCTTTGTATCATTTAAGTCTTTGTGCAATGATGTAATGCGCGTCCTGATGTTAGACAATGTGAGTAATGGTTTTCTTGCATGTCTGTGTTGTGCTTGGCCGCGTGGACATATAGGTCTGGTTCAACCCTGAGGGCCACCACTCAATGCCAGCATACTTGAACAGCCTCAATAATCTGATCCTGCGCTCCAATATTCCCGCAAATAAAGATCCACATCAATATGGTAAGCATGAGAAGAAAAAAGAAAAAGACAATGTTCATGTGGAGGATTCACTTTAAATTATAGACAAGAGCATAAATTTAAAGGAAGTGACAATAAAAAAATCCCTTCATCATTTTCTGACATATAAAAATGTATATGTTAGAAATAAATCCTATTTTGTGTTATTTAATACAACTACTACTTATCTAACACTTAATGCTTAAAAATAAAAGGCTGAAACCTTTATTTACTTTGACTTTTTAAGGTACCAGGTTTTTCATTAGACAGGCCTGTCATGTCGTAACTAGTTCTGGTATTAGTCTGATTCCATTGCTGTGTTTTCGTACACATACTATATTCCATATAAACCTTGCCAAGTGATGTGGTGAAGTTGTTAACAGGGCTTTTATTGTGAAGGATGTGCATGTATATCATATGCAGCAGCAGCAGAATGAACCGATCTGAAGAGGTTCACAATGAATGAGTGAAGCAGCAACATTGTTGTATAATACAGTTCAGCAAAAGCTTGCAAAATTGTATTATTATTGCATTAAACTTGATTAGATAGAAGTTTTAAAAATAAGACATCATTACCTGGCATGCTCATTCTAATAACAAGCATGCATCCCCCCACCCCCCGGCTGGTACTCAAGGGCAGCCTGTATATTCTTTAAGCATGCACCCCCTCCCCCACCCCCAGCTTTTAACTGAATGCTGGATTTTACCTTTTGGAAATGTGGTAGACGCTGTATATTTTTGGGCGGTATTACTGTTCCTTTAGGTAAACAGCACTTCCTCTGTTATTGCAGAATATGAGACAAGGGATAGATTGAACAACACATGGCGGAACAAAATAGATCTGTATCAGTATTAAAAGCGCATTTTGTCTATAAATAAGTACACAGCTGTAAACACTGTTTACTCATGGTTCATTTTGCTACATTAAAGCCAGGGGGTGCTGTGTGTCCTTACACTCACATCAGTATGCATTCAGAATACTGATTAGTGCCACTCACTGGGGAGCTATGCTGAAGAGAAACAAGGCTGGCCTGTGTTTTCTGTTTCAGCTCAGAGTAGCACCCTGACCATCTGCCTGCAGGCTAGAGGGTACATGCACGTACATACAGACAACTCCTTAATGAAGTGTTCACAAAAACATACAATGCATGTACAGAAGAGTTTTAATTCTCTAGTACATGATAGCAGTGCTCAGGGGGAAAGTGTAACCATTGTAATGATACCAGCAAACTTACAGCCGTGCAAGAGGTTGGCAGGGGTGGAGATCCAGGGTGATTACTTTTCAAGGTGACCAGTTTATCTGTCCAAACCGATGCTCTAACTCTTGCATTGTGTGCTACAGTGTCAGTGGTGGGATGGGACCCTTTAGATGTCTACATTAAACAGGTTTTTTCATCCTGCTGTCTCAGGATTCCTGTCCGCAACTGCCCACTACTGCAAATGTGGCATCACGCTGAAGTCCATCAATCAATTATGCCCCCGAGCCTAGATTTTGATCATTTGCACCTGCAGCTATGTTTTGGACTGGATAATTTTCTGTCCTGTCCCCTAAAGAAAGAATATATATAGTCTTAAAATGTTTCATAACTGAAATTAGAGAAAATGGACTGCAAGAAAACTACAGTGTTGTCTAAATTACACTGTTTCTTACTTTTCTACATTGTAATGATTTGTAGGTTAACCAAGAAGACGAATACAGTTGAATACAGCAGCTGAAGTTGTTTCTCATTTGGAAATATACAAAGTTGGCTTTCCAAAATTTCAATCCAGATAAATAGGGAGTTTGTGTTAATAATTACAGATGGATTAGTCTAGCAATCCCCAACATTTCCACAAAGGTGCCCTCAAGCAATGAACTTATCCTCCGTCCTGCTCTGAGGCTGATGTGCTTCATGTGGAGTCACACTCTCCTAACTCGGAAAAGTGGAGCAGTTTATGTCTGTGAGCATCTGGGAGACCTTCAAATATGATAAAGAAAATTCAATTCCCTTTGTGAGCACAGGCAAATGAAATCATCTTGCGCTATATGACTGTGTCTCAGGCTAAGAGAATATCATTGCTCATTTGGTTCTTGAGCTGAAAAATAGCTTGCATGCTGTTGTTTTTCTCATCGCTAATATAATACCCTGTTTCTTTCCACCACAGCAATCTCGGTTTCCAGCCACCCCTATTTTGGCCGGCCGGATGATGAAGATGCAATGTAAGGACTATGCTCAAAATTCTTCTGCTGATTTTACTGTATTCAATAATACAAATGGATGCACTCGCAAAAAGATCTGTATTAGCATTTTAATAGGTTTAAATATTCCAAAATTAGTCGCATCTGTATGAATAATGTCTGCTTTTGTTGCCTGACCTGAGACTTGAAATGGAACCATCCTATTTTTCTAATTTAAACAGTAAAGTAAGGCTAGATTTGGGGAAAGGAGGTACATGACATCAGTATTTACTTATAGTAGATTTTCTAAATGGGTTTCCTGAGCTTACACTATTGATCAGGGTCCTGATATAACGAGTGTTTATCCTGAAGGTGTCACAGAGGTGAGATGGATTGATTCTCCTCTGCTTACCAAAATGAGTTTATTAAAAATACTCCATATTTTCCTTTAGAGGCCCAGATTGGACAGTGTGTATATGTGCAAATGTGTGCGTGTGTGTGTTCCAGAAGATCAAATCAAATAAATCATTTTGAGAGCAGATTTAGTCGACCTTGCAGCCTCATGAATGTTCTTTTCTCTTGTGCCTTGTTAGGGCCAACCGTCTCACTGGCCAAATCAGTGTTACTGGCCATCAGATTCTGTAGGATGCTGAGGCGCTGCCATGGCTGCATTTGCACATTTACCACTCCCTCCAGGGTGATTTGGCTTCCTCAGTTGATATATTGATTTGGCCTGTGCTGTGTTAAAGATATGGCAGATATTTTACTCCAAATGTCTTGAGTCTTGCCACACAGTAGCAACGCCCATGGGAAATATTCTAAGGCAATGTTGGTCATGCTGATAACAAGGCTGCTCAGTAGCTGGAGCCCCTGGCTATCCTCTGTCGTTTGTGCTGCCTTCAACCACCCACCACATGTCCTTCAATGCTCGGCCCTTTCCACTCAGTCACTCGGCCAACTTCATCCTCTTCTGAAGCTCATGCTATCTGGCTTTTGGTGTTGTGCCCTAGCCATACGAAAGGCAAGACCAGAGAGCATGGGAAATGAACAGGTTCTGACCTTCTATCATGTAAGTTTGAGTGAGTACCCTGTGTTGAAGGGTAACTAAGAGATCAAAGCATTAACTGTGCATTAGGGGTCTAATGTGGTTGACAGGCTCTGCAGGCTCACCCAGCACCTCGGGTTACTTACTATACAACAATTACGGGGTGAAGATGGTCTCTACGTGAAGCCATCTGTTTCTTTTGCAGTTATTATCTTGTCTTCGGCGTTACAAGAGCAACTCTTTTACAAAGCTGCTAGTTATTTCTAGTCATTGCAAAGCAATTCAATTGTTCAGTTGTGTCAGATCCCTGCAGGGAAGGCTGAGAATCATTTGTAGCATAACTTTAAAATACACCATTGTTTAACAGAAAAGACTTGCACCAGATTTCTGTTTTCAAAGCAATCCAGCACAGCAAATTATATTGACTTATTGGTGTATGTTGTTGTGCTCCTGTAGCATATTTAGAAATAAAGACACTCACTACAATATATTGTCCATAAACAGAGTTGATGATGGTGAGTGATAATGCAATAAGTGTGGACATAATAAAGACTTAATCCCATCATCTGAATAATCTTTTCCTCACAGTGTCCAGGGAATGCTCCAGATCCTCGTGGCTATGTGTGTGCTGACAGGTTATTCAATTACAACCGCCAGCTTTGCCATATATGAAGTTAATGAACACCAGAGTGGCTCCAAGAGGCTCCAGCACATTGCTGGCATAAGTGAGGCCTTCTACTGGAGTGTGAACTTCTTCTATGACATGGTAATGCTTTAAAACCATACTGAAACAAGCATCTTACCGAATCAAATGCAACGCAAGATGTTAGATTACAACTATATATACTGTGCATTATTAAAGATTTCTTATGGAAATCATTTACTCATTATCAGCTACACTGTTGTCCCTTCTATTTCCACAGGTCAGTTATCTGATCCCCGTGACTCTGACCATTGGTGTGATCGCTGCCTTCCAGATTCCAGCATTTACAGATCGCCAAAATTTGGCCGCAATCGCCCTCCTTCTTGTGCTCTTTGGGTCAGTAATTTCAAAAAAAGTACAGAAATGACCATCGGTTTGTCTTGCGTTTCAGTTCTTTTTCCCTGTGTTATGTGGTTGTTGACCAAAACGTATTTGGTGATGAGTTAGATCTTCATTGTACAGATTTTTTTTTTTTACTATATTAAAAAGAGAATCCACCACACTGGCAATATTGTTCTCCATTGTTCTCCATTGTGAATACACTATTCCCTGAGCACCAGAACAGGTGTGATCATACCAGTAACTCTAACTCAAGGTCGGACTATGTGTTGCAAAATGCGTAGTCAGAAGAAGAATAATTTAAAAAAATGACATTTCAACTCATAAGAGCCTATTAATGTCATACAAAAAATTATTTCAAGTCATTGCTTTCCAAGTGTCATAAGGTGTATTTTGTCATGGGATATATTTTTTATCTGAGGTTGTTTTTAACAAATTTTTTAAACCTGGTAAAGACCAGATTTTATTTTAGCTATGTAGCGATATTTGAAATCATAGAAGTGAAGCAGGGTGCACTTTTATTTTCACCTTTGAAAATAAAAGTTTACTGATTATTACTTTGTTTTTACTAGGTTGAGGAAGCGGCTATTGTTCGAATGTAAATAGCCATTTGTTTTTTCTGAATTTCTTGCAAAGTCCGATGGCATTAGGACTCAAAGGCTTATAGGAAATCACTGCCAACTGGCTGATCCAATTCAAGCCAAGGACACAAGAAAGAGGGAGAAAGGAGGATCAGGAAGCAACAGAAAGAATGGCAGTAATAATATAACTTTGTGTCAGGTAGGGCTTAGTTTTCATCTGAAAACACCAAGGTTTTAAAATTAATCTGACAAGGAGATTTAGACGTTGGAACAGTATCAAAACCAATGATGTGCGATATTTGGGCTCATATGGATAAGAAACTTCCATTACGGATGCCAATTGTGGCTGAGGTTTAGGCTCCTGCGTTAGCTGTTGCTGTTCACAGGCCTCATACCGAGCTTTATATCACTGAAGGCCAAGTCAGCACTCTGCTTCTCATTTATCAGATAGATGTCTCCCTCCCAAGCAATGAGTAATCGCACTGCTCCATCTGTCAGGCTGCACCCACCTGGTCTGGTCTGTAGCCCTTTTGCTTCTGTTTCTTGTCATTGCTTGGCACCCTCGGTCTGCCTACAAAGCACCTTTTTTTTGGGCATGGCATTCAGATGCTTTGTCTCTGTCTGGCTCTGTTTTTCTCTGTGTCTTTCATTTCCCCCCCTGATTTTTTTTTTCATTTTTTATCACTGTTTCCCTATGCAGCCCTCCTCTTTTCCTTGCTTAACAAACAAAACAAAAAAAAAAACAAACAACCAAACAAAAATCTAAACGATCATGTGTAAAGAATAAAGTAATTTACCTTTCTCTCTTTTTGCATTATGACTCAATGTTTACCTCATGGGGTGGTATTTAAATTTTTTGCCATCTGTGAGCTTTTCTAAACTGCATTAAGCCACTTATTTACCAATATTTTTGAGTTGTCTTTCCAGTTGTGTGATGTGGTATTCTTGGTCAAAACTAAGGCTGTTGTAGCAACAGCATTGTTGGTCATGTTTTAAGTAGTATTTGTATGGGACAAAAAAAGTCACCTAAAAGGGTGGCTGAGAGAGATAGAGGTGCTGGACTGGAGGTGCACCCTGGACAGCTTCTTCATAACCGCCTGAAGTAATGATCACTATACATAGGCGCATGAAGTGTGTGCATACTGCTTAATTAAAGGAAGAGTACCAACTTTGCACTGTATTAATTAGGGCTATTTAAAACTTTATTTACATATTTAGTAGAATTTTCAAAGTATTTAGATAGAAGAGACAGAATCTCAGAGCTGGATTGGTTAATGAAATAACCAGAGATCACATCAAAGCTGATAATAAGAGCGTGGCATGACAGGAGGGAGGTGAAGGACATCTGACAGACAGCAGAAAATCCTCAGTGTATTGACTTTTTACTGATGGAATACCTTTTCTTTAATGCCTTTGATATTGTTATTGTGTCTGATTTCTTTAATGAATGATTTTATGAAAGTTGAAAAGTGTAAATCCCAATGTTTTTGAAGGATGTTAAAGTGACCTCTCATGATGGTGCAATAATTGGAAATATGTCTAAATCTGAAAAATATCTGAACCTGATAAAAGCCACAGGAAGTGGGAAAGCCAATGTGAAGTCAGTAAATACCAGAGATCACTCTGCCGTGTTTACTTATATCTTAGGAAATAATAATAATAAGCAATTTTTTTGGTTTTTCATTTTTTAAAAACTACTTATAATTAAGATGATGCAGTGCTTTAAAGAAAAAAGTAATATTAAAAAATTGTTTCCTTGAAATGTTTTCTGTATTGAAGCCACCTCAGTCAAGTGATCATGTAGTTGTTTTAAGTTATTTATGTGCAGTTATTTTTAGTAGATGGAGCTTTAAAAAAAAACATCCATCTTTCATCAATTTCTCAGGTTTGCTACCTTCCCCTGGATGTATCTGTTGTCTGGTATCTTCAAAGATGGAGAGATGGCCTTTATCACCTATGTGTGCATCAACCTCTTCCTCAGCATCAACACCATCATATCCACCTCTGTACTTTACTTTCTGAGTCAAATATCAACGCTTAACCCAGAGGTAAGAATAAAAATGCCCCTGCTAGAATTTAACTCAGAAGAAGTTAATTGACTGGTAGCATAGAAAATCTACCTTATATATCCACTAATGGGACCACAAATGATTCAGGATTAGCGCTCGTGCCTCATTAAAGTCAGTTTTATATCCTAATTTCTTTCCTCCAGTACCCAGGTCTTCTCAATATTTTCTGTTCTCTCCTTCTTGCAGGCCATTCTGGACATCTTCAAGAAGCTGAGCAATGCCTTCCTCATCTTCCCCCAGTTCAACTTTGGGAATGGGCTGATGAAGCTGGCCAGAATGAATATAGAGGTCCAGCTCCTCAGTGGCTACGGGATTGACCCGTATATAAACCCATTTTCCACGGAGAGCTTGGGCTGGATGTTCATCTCTTCCTTCATCCAAGGCCTGGTCTTCTTCACCTTGCGCCTCTTGCTTAACAAATCTCTAATGCGCAAAGTTAGGTAAGGATAACTAAGGTCAGAGTTGGTATTTTGATGCCATAAATACACACAAGTTACTGCGTGAGGCGTATGTAGCCTCAATTCAATTTATAATATTGTACTCTGAACAGTTAGGTATGTGTCATCCCACAAAAAAAAGTGTGCAATCTTCTTGCAGCCCAGGAAATGTGAAAAGTATTGGATGGCTGTAAGATGTTTTTAACTCAGCTTTAGGAGCTACAAATTATTACAAAAACATAAAAAAAGAATCCTTTCTTGTTGCAGGCATCTAGTTTTGGGCAGAAAGACTGTGCCCCAGGTAGCCCTTGATGATGAGGATGAAGATGTGGCACTGGAGCACCTGCGGGTGTCCAGTGGAGCAGCCAGCTCAGAGTTACTCCAGGTCAACCAGCTCTCCAAGATCTATGAACATCTCAAGAAAAAGGTTTATGCTGTCAAGAGGCTGTCAGTAGGCATCCCTGCTGGAGAGGTGAGCATAATAAGATGGACTCAAACGGAAGGCAATGATGAGAAAAAGCTGGATTCATTGCTAATTACTAAATTCTTTGGGAGTCAAACGAATAAACACACCTTCTACATGTTATTGTTAAGTAAAATTAGAAACTGAATTTAATTAAATCACAACCCACTTCTGGCATTTTTCATTTCAGCATAGTTTTTAGTAGCGACTCATATAATCATAATAATAATGAATATGGTCCTTCGGGGTTAACAACTTGCCTATTATGTCAGGATTTAAAATAGCGGATTGCTGATCTTGTAGCTGGAAGTAGGAAAATCAGTAATCTCTTGATGATCATGCTCTAAATACTGGCCAACTGGCAGTTTAATCTAACAGCATACTTGTCAAATACTTTGAGTTTCTAAAAAATACATTTTTGCCTTTTTTTTTTTTTTTTTTTTTTTGCCAGTGCTTCGGCCTGCTGGGGGTGAACGGAGCAGGAAAAACCACTACCTTCAAAATGCTGACTGGAGATGTTAGTCCAACAGATGGCTCTGCACAAATCAGGGACCACAATGGGTAAAGCTGCATAACAGCTTCCACAAACAACATTCATCGTAGATACTTAATACACTGAGATATCATGCCAACTATGTGATGGTCTGAAAAAATGTATATTCCTTCTTTATTGAATCTCTTTTTTCCCCCCAGGCGGTTGGTGGACATCATGGAGTGCCGAAACAAGGGAATCAACATTGGCTACTGTCCCCAGGTGGATGCGCTTGATGCTCTACTCACTGGAGAAGAGCACTTGTACTTCTATGCTCGCATTCGTGGCATCTCAAAAAGAGAGATAGATGGGGTAAGTAAGATTTGCAGACTGTGCTGTCTTTCCCGGCTTTGGGCAGTGACATCGTCCACAAAAATGGCAGGATCTGATATAAATTCTAAGGTGCACTCCTGCTGCACGACTAGCAACTGTTGGCTTCATGCATACTTAATAAGAATGTGTGAAGTGTTGAGTGATGTTTGTTGAAAGCTTTACAGTCAAAGCAAAATGGAAAAGCTTTTGTTGTCAACTCGACTCGGAGTGCAAACTTCAAAATTAAGCTGACGCTGTGTGCATCAGTGCAGACAAATTTATATTTAAATGATACTTTGGTGGTGAGGGGGATCTTATTTGTTGTGCCACTTTAGCTGCATTCTTCTCATCTATCTTGGTGAGAACTAATCAATCTTGCTTTTGTGGTGATTACTTAGTGTGCCTGTCTGTCACTGCTGCCGACATGAGAGGCATCAGCTGAGTAACAAAAAGAAAATAAGCAGCTTTGGGAAGTTTATGAAACATTTTACAAACAAATGAACAAATCGCTGTCTGTTCTTTGCTCTTTGAATTAACCTTTCTATTGACGTATTTCAAACTTGCCGGATGGTTTGCTACATCCATAGGAAGTGCACCGTTGTGTGAATCTATTCTGATGAGTCGTAAGTGCTCATATTTGGGGGGGGGGGGGTGTACTCAGTCAACCACAATACCTAAGCTTCCAAGTAGTTTGTTTCTTAAAGAGACCGATAACAGGAATGGCAGTAATCATATTCATTTGAATGTATTTCTATTTCTTCCACTTTTGACAAAACCTAAAAAACTGTAACCTAAAAAACTTAGTGACGTTATCAAACTAAAGTATGGTCACAGCAGACGACAGAAATGGATCTGGCCCGGTGCTAATCACCAATGGCTGCTGTTGTTGCGGCTACTGTTCTCCGTTCACAGTCATGACAACGATGCTCCGTCTAGCCGAAACATCCGCATCGGGCTGATTCGCAAAGATGAGGCTATTTATAGAATTCCTCCTATGATGTGTGCCACTGACAGTCCGCTAGCTGTGGATAATGAGATAAGCCTTAATGGGGTCATCTCACATTGACATGGTTTTGTCTGCGTAATGAGCTGTTACATCAAAGGTGACAGAAAGTGGCTTTTGTGAGGGAACATGAAAAACAACATATTTTGAACCTGGTGGAAATATGATGCTGGTACTCTTTCAGATTTGGATGCTGGACGGAGTGGTTTTCTAAAGTATGTGATTTTATAGTCGGTGTTTGGATAACTTGGATCAGTGAACATAAGAGGAAAATCCACACTAAAAGCAAATCCTCTCCCAGAAGAAAAGCAAAAAATCTAGATAAACCGAGGTTTCTATTGAATTAGTATGCCCTGCATTGATTTGAATTCTAAACTTGCCAACTAATGGGGATACAGGTCATAGTTTACCAGTGGAAAATCACCTCAAACATTTTTAATATGCATCAGCATTTAAAGTACACAATTTCATGTCATTAATATGCAATCATAGAGATGTTTAAATGACTGAAATGCTTATGAGTCATGAAGGCTTTTTGATTTCAGCTTTTACTGAGATTTAAACACACAGAATAAACTGATGTGCACCAAATGGATTATGCTGCATCAGTTTCTGTAGCTCCAGGACTGCAAAGAGGTAATGCAGAATAAAGTCACCGAGGAGAGCCTTCACTGTTGTGCAGGCAAAATTAAATATGCATAAGGGGGGGGGGGGGGGGGGGGGGGGGGGGGGCACATACGCATCTCATGTGATTTATTAGTGTTTCTGGACTGGACAGAATGAAAAAAGGCAATTGTGGTCAGAACATGAATTTAGACAATCCAATAAGATCGGGGTCACTGCATAGTCTTTCCTGCCATTATGATGGTAGGTGGATGGATCCCTGGTCTTACAGTCCACATATCAAAGTATCTTGAAGCAAAACGCCGAACCCCAGATAAAAAGTGCACACAGCGTGTAGCCTAAAAGTGCAGTAACTGGCATGTCCAAAATAAGTCTTACATAAATCCACTTTATTTACCATTTAAGTTTCTAAAGTTTGATCAAATCTATTGAACAAATGGGTTAGATTTTATTATTGCATGCTTTAAAGCTAGGAAACAGCATAATAATCAAATTCCTTGACTTTTGTTATGGTCAGCCATGTAGCGCAATCATTAAACCTATTGACTCCAATAAAGATGACTGCATTACCATTGCACATCTCCTGTAACGAGTTGCAAGTTTGCAACAGACATATATAAGAGATCTCTGTTATCTTCCTGCAGATAAAAACACGTACCATGTAATTTGCCTTTGTGACAACCTTTTAATTTAGATTAGCGAACCCCTAAACGGTGACGTTTGTGATTTTGTTCATCCATAAATGTATTTTGTGCGCTTCCTTTATAGGTGGTGAACTACTTACTGAGGAAGCTGGAGCTGAATTACCACAGAAACATCATTACTGACGGTTACAGCTGCGGCACCCGCAGGAAGCTCTCCACCGCACTGGCTCTCATTGGGCATCCACAAATCCTGCTCCTGGTGAGGAGGACACACCCGTTCACACCACTGTAGCCGCCCATTTAATTGCCTGATTGGTCACCAGAAAAACGATGAAGTAATCTTTACTTTCCTTCTCTATTCACAGGATGAGCCGAGCTCTGGCATGGACCCTCACACCAAGCGTCACCTATGGAAAATCATCTCTGAAGAAGTGAAAGGAAAATGTGCTGTGGTCCTCACCTCTCACAGGTAAGAAGTGCAATGCACACTGGTCGGGCTTGATGGCCACATGTTGGTTAATAAGTTACTGAATCCTATACTTAATATTTTTCTAAGTAAGATTAAAGCTAAAAGGATATTAGGCACATATTAATATTGTGCAGAGAGCTAGTTAGCATTCTAGCTCATTAAAGTTTTGAGCTTATCCCTCCCAGTGTCCTGCAGATAAGAGCTATAGTAACATTGAAGGCACAGGAAGGAAGGGTAATTACTCTAAGCTCAGAGGGTCCTTGTGTGACCTTTTATCTGTATCTCTTTGTCTCTGCACCTCAGCATGGAGGAGTGTGAAGCGCTGTGCAGCCGCCTTGCCATCATGGTGAAAGGTCAGTTCCGATGTCTGGGCTCCCTGCAGCACATTAAGAACAGGTTAGTGACCTCTGCTCATCCTTCAACCTACTCTTTACTTCCTGCCCCGCCCACACACCCCTCATACATGTAGTAACAGCTTGAAAAATATTCTTTGTGCAGGTTCGGCAGTGGGTTCACTGTGAAGATGTACTTGGCCGAGGCTTCATATGATGCAGAGGCAATCACTCGCTTCATGCAGCACAGATTCCCAAGCACTTATCTCAAGGTGAGCTTTGTCAACTATCCTAAGAAGTCAAGAGCACTTGTTAGAGGAGATATAAAAAAACTCTACAGAGTATTGCAGAGTGAGACTGCAAGAGATTTTAAAATGTGTTTTTTTAACTAAAAGTCAGAAGGAAAGATCAAATTATGATGTTTAATAGCAATAAATTATACTTCCAAGTTACATTATGCATTGCTTGTGGACATATCTGTTTTCATAATAATTACTCATGGGATGGATATATTGATAAGAACCAATTACCTGACAAATCAGTTGCCACTCTTAAAAACGCTCTTTGAATACAATAAATGAACTGGACTGAGTTTGATTATAAATACAGTCAACTAGACTTGTATTCAACTTATTTCCTGTAAATCCCACAAAAATCTTAAACACAGTATCAATAAATATGTACTCGACTAAAAAGGTATTATGTTTTTTCTGCCATTTTTTGTTGCTACTTTTTTCATTGGTTCTTAAATGTTCATTTTTCCATTTTCGGTGTAATTAAACAAGAGTTTTAAAAAATACATGTTCTGTAAAGTATATTTAAAAAAAAAAAAAGATAACAACATGTTATTTATGAAATCGCAG
The DNA here is from genome assembly GCA_014839995.1 of Xenentodon cancila. Classification (NCBI taxonomy): domain Eukaryota; kingdom Metazoa; phylum Chordata; class Actinopteri; order Beloniformes; family Belonidae; genus Xenentodon; species Xenentodon cancila. Next base: position 9,583,157 of record CM026200.1, read on the forward strand.
TTACAAAACGAGATTCCTGAGTGCAAAAACATAAAAGAGTGGAACATATTCAGCATTTAGACCTGGTCAAATCAATCCACTCTAACAAAAACATCCTGAGATAAACATCTGCCCATGTCTTTAAGTTTCTCTCAATTTTTGTTTCCATGTTTAAAAGATGCAATCAAATGTAATTAAGCAATGCTTGACAGTGCTACCGTAATTACATGCCCTGATTCCTGTTCACAGCCTGCAGCACTGAATCAATTTTTCCCACCGAGCTGAAAACATAACGCTGTGACACACTGCTTTGTTGGAGTTAAAAACAAAAGCATGAACAAACTGTTGCTTACACGTCCTAATAGTCATGAAGCAACATGAGTGCTGATTTGGAGTGATTTGTCTGTCTGCCTCGTTCCTCGTTATTTCTGTTTCAGTCTTCACTGACTCCTGAGGGAAATCAAATTGCTGCACCTTATTTACAAGCTAGTGTTATTTGGTACTCGATTGGTTGTAAGCTGCAATCTCAGTGTCTATCCAAGTATTTTTTTCCCCCTGCAGATAGAATGATGAAAATCATTAGAGTGAGCTAAAGCAGAAAAGTAATTTTCTGTATTTGTCACTTTCATTAACCCCTTTCACATCACATGCAGTCATTGAAGACACTGTTGAAGTAATTATATTAACTAGTGAAGCTTTAAAAAAAAAAAAAAAGATATTGAACTGGGCGTTATTGACATCAATACGAGTTGCTGACTTGCTCAGCTAAGAATAAGAGGCAGCTCATTACATGAGGATTTACAATGCATGACATTTCTGAAGTTGAGTGTTTGTACAACCCAATGTTTATTGGCTAACAAAGAATGTAGATTTCCTCCCCAAACAAGTAACATTTATTAGACTAAGCAACCAGGGAATTTTATTTTGTGCACACTTGGGATGCTAAGTTTTGTCAAGGTGCAGCGTTGAGTGTTTTACACTGTTGTGGTTTTACTTAGAACACGGAGTATCTTCAAACTTCTAACCCTCTATCTCTGCATTCCCTGTCAACACACAGGAGCAACACTCTACCATGGTGGAGTACCACGTAGCAGCTGCTCCTGGAGGAGTTGCCTACATCTTCGACCAGTTGGAGTCCAACAAGAATGCTCTGCAGATCAAACACTTCTCTGTGAGCCAGACAACACTGGATGAGGTAAGAAAAAAAAAAAAAAAAAGAGGCATAAACAGAAAACAGAGGGTGTGAAAACTGGTGTGTGGCTTTGTAGGGATGATGGCAGCAAGAAATGGGGGGTGGACAAGAGGCGTTAGAAGGAGCAAGAGGTAAAGCAGAGACAGAGGGAATCTGCGTGGGAGGGAAAGACAGAGCAGAGAAAGTTTGCAGAGGAAAACTGACAAGAGGGTACGCCTGAGGGAAAATAAGGGGAAGATGAGTTAGGGAGAGAATCTATTAGTTTTATATGCAGCCAGTGCTGATATTCTTTAACCCCTCTAAACCCACCAGGGCTGGAGGACTGGTAGATACCGAAACCAGGAGAAAAATAACGGAGGATTAGGGTGGGAAGCTGACCAGGCGACAGACAAAAATTAGTTTACTTCAGGAACTGAATGACATTTTTATTGACATTGCTCTTACATTATTATTGAACCTTCACAGGTCTTCATCAATTTTGCTCTGGGAAACATTGGCATGGAAACCATACCAATTCAAGACGAGGACAACTGTGAAGGCCTGGACTCCATTAAGGCAGAGCAAACATAAAGCCGTATACTGTATATTATATATTTACAAAAAAAGATTTATGAAGTAAGAGTTTTTACTGTTCATGTCTTAAAAACACCTGATTATATCTTGAAAGTATCTTAAATGACATTTCTAGTCTCACCACCAAATCAAATGAATGAGAGGCAGAAGAGCACATGCACTTTTGTAGTCATGCACAGATTAAATGAATAAATTGTCCTTGTGTTTATTTGCTGTTCTCCAATCCTATAAGTTACATGACGTCTTCTCTATGTTTACCTTGATTCCTCAGCTCTTACATGAGCTTATATGAAGTTTTTTTCTCTTGTTCTTTGGGTACTGTTTACCATTACCATTGAAGAATTGTTTTCCTCATGATCATCCTCAATTCCACTTAATGTTAGCGTGCAATGATTGTATTTCATATTAAATCATTCACTCAGTAAAATATAACAAGTAAAGAGGTATAATTTGAAAAGCTGAATTTTTATTTTCTTGGAACCACGTGTACTGGCTATACGAGTAGCCAGTAAATGAAAAATGTCCAATCTCAAAACTTAAGATGCACTTTTCTCTTTCTTATTAATGTTTGCTTAAGGGCATGTCTCACTTTTATTGAATGATTATTGAATATTTAATAGTCTTTTCTGCTCATGGACAACTCCCATGTGATCGTGAATGTATTATGCCTTTTTTTTTTAAATAATCTGAATAATAAAGCTATTTTTCAAACGTTCTTGCAGTTCAGTTTACTGTTACAGATGATTTTACTACGCTGGAGTGCATTTAAGATCTTTAATTTTGCTGCTTATGTTACAAGAGACCTCAAGTATAATCATTTACGTTGATTTCACTCAGTTCTTTTGCTCGAGTGCTGCATATCATAGTGAGTTATTTATGAAATCAGTTAGTTGATGAAGAGAACAGTGTGGGCTACTTGTACAGTACAATAGACTGAGGGAAACGAAGGAATAAAGCCATATCTATGCCATCGAAATGTTAATAAAAACAAAATGCAGTATGTTGTAAATAATTCAAACATATTTAATCAAGGTTTGGATTGTGGAAAGAATTATTTTCAACCAGATTATTTCACTATGTATTCCTGTTGTCATAATACAAGCAGAACACGGTTTGGCGTCATCTTTTTTTAAATTCGCAAAGACATTTCTTGAAAAGATGCTACATTTCTCATGTTGTTGTGCATCAGCGGTTCGGTTGCGAACGAAGTGCACAAGTACACCCTCCACATCCCTGCAGATGATGGATTTTAAATTGCATCTTGGAAGCATGCTGGTTTAGCCTGGAAGATTTGTCCCAGGACATTTTCTACTTTTTTAAAATGAAACTGGGCCTAGAGATTGTTGTGGTAATTTTGAATCATTATATGTTCATAGGTTTTAATCTTTGTAACTTAAAGCTCCATCACACATTTGTTGATGCAGTAATAAACATTGTTCTATTTTTCTTTACAACTTGTTTTTATGCTTTATGTGGCCCTATTTTTTTTTAATTACCCAATTATCCTGGCCTTTTGTTGTTCCTGTCTCTACTTTGTCTCTTTAATCAAATTTGTTGACATGTTTCTGCTTCAAAAATTTTGATGTTGATGCACACAAGACAGTTCAACGCTCCATACGTATAATCCGTTTGTACTTTCACATATAGTGTTTAAATGATTTGCAGATGATTATTTTGTAGCGGTAGCTCAACACTATGAGATGGATAATATAATAAACTGAGTTTATCACATTTCTACAGTCTTATTCAAATCTACAGTATATTTTGATCACAAATCAGTGTCAATTTTAAAGCTACACTAACGAGCAGTTATAAACAAATAAAACACCTAGGAGTAACGCAAATTGAGATAAAGCGCAAGTATTATGTACTATATCCAGTCCTGAAATGTTAAACATTAAACGTGTTATTACACATTATGACTTTAGACTTCTGAGCTTTAAAAAAAAAAAAAGTTTCCGTCTTTATTATTGGGGGCGGACTGAAGATACGTCATAACCAACGTTACTTCCGTAAATATTTGGCGGGACCGTTTTGCAGTCAAACTTCGAAGGCATAAGTCAGGATAGAAACAAAAACAAAGAAATAATTCTTGTAGGAATGGATAACGGTGCATCCATGCGGGCAGACGACTGGAGGAATACTAAGGAGGCGGTTGCAAACTTCCGGCGACTGCTGCTTTGTTCTAAATGGTAAATTAATGTCAACTCTTAGCTTTTGTCAGCTGTTGCTAGTAATCTAATCTACCACATGACTGCAGATACAAGGCGTCAGTACTGTAGCTCCGACTAGATCCCTGTTTACCGGACATCTGTATTGGCATTGGGTGTTTCGTTGTAGAAAAAAAAAATAACACACTTCTTGGCGTGTTAAAATGAAATGAAACTTCGTGGTGCGAGCTCGACGAATTACAGCGTGTTACAGTTGTGGATGGAGCAGCCCCGAGGATGAGCATGCTGGTTTGTTGTGAAAACCAATTCTGAGGTGAAATAAGCTTCAAACTGCAGCCCGGCTCGTGGTGAATTCGCATACAGCCAAATGAATACCTTCCGGTGAGGTGCGGCAGCAAATTACGGTTTGAGTCCGTCTGTCTGCTTGTGTGACTGCGATGGTGGGCTGCGGGTTGATTCACTTCAGGTTAGATTTTCCTTTTGGATGTCGCTGGGTAGTGAGGTGCCTGACTGCCAATAGCAATCAGCTATTACATAGTCAGACGTGAAGAGCTCCCAGCCCCGCGGCAGGGGGAGAGGGTGTGAGCAGTTCAGGAGCGGCTCCTCACTGGCGGCGCAGTTTTCCGCCGCAGAGCCTCTGATTATTGCATTTGATTATCCTGGTATGTTAGTTTTTGTAAGGCTCCGATTTGACATTCTACATATCTACTGCCATGTCCCCAAGTAAGTACAGGCTCTATTCATTTTATTTTTCTTAGTGTAAAAACAATAAAAATACATTTATACAGTGTCATTGTTCATTTGACAAAAATTAAGCATTAAAAAGGTGGAAAATACTAAGTACCCCCATGATTCAATGGCTTGTAGATCCACCTGAAGCAGCAGTAATGTGAAATACAGCATTTGTTTCCTGTATCACTGTCACACTTCATTGTAGAAGAATTTTGTTCCCTTTTTCTTTAAATGTGAAATATTATACCCTTTTCCATAAAACAAATATAATTCTGGGTATTATAAATGTCTTTGATTTGACGTTGTCCAGCAGCCCCCGAGGACAAAAACATGATAAGCTTACATTTACTGTCTGTCTTCGTTAAGGTGTGCTGATAAGATATTTGACTAACACCTTTAATGCCGCCGTGAGGCAAACAACACCCTTAACTTTACTGGTACACCACATCTGCTGTTAGCCTGTGCAAAGTGACCAAGGAAATGCACCACACTGGGTTAAATCTTTTCTTTTTAAGCACCTTTTTATCCTCTGCAGATTTGTCATGAACAGTTGGTACTGATCACTCTTTTAATTTTGAGTTTAGCTGCCAGTCCAGCTTTGTATTTCCCCAAGTTTCTGGAGTAACCCGACTCAAAGTGATGTGAGCGCACCACTAGGCTTCTACCTGTTGTAGAAGGTGATCATTGGTTCTCATCTGGTCCAACTTCAGGACCCACCATCATTAATGACAAGCTGCAGCCAAAATCATGGAAAAGTTCTTAAATTTATTCAGTGAAGAGATGGTGTAGTTAAACACTTGGTTTTTGGTGTGGTGTAGAAATAGTACCAACATCTGAACAGCTGCATTATTTCGTCTTTCCTGACTGGGGCAGCATACTCAAGTGGTTTAATAAGTCAGGTCAAGAAACGATTAATAAAACCTTAAACCGGATCCTGAACTGGACAGGAAGCCAGCACAGGGGTGACGTGCTCACGCTATTTCTTCCCTGTCAGAAGGCGAGCTGCTGCATCGTGGACAGTTTGTAAACTGCTCGATCCCAAAGTAGAGAGTCGACAGGTAACAAAGGCATGGATACCTCGGCCCAGCTCTTTAGAGGGAAGACGGGCTTTTATCTTGCGTAAAGCCATAGATGAGACAACGTAATGGCTTGCTACTCACACCAGATACCAAACTTTCATGCCCAAGCCTTTAAAAGGTGAATTTTTCATCAATTGTTCCTTTTTAAAACATTGTCTTAGTATGCAGAGGGTGCTCACTGTCGAACGTTGAACTCCAAAGTCGGGTGCACTGCTGGATGAAATGGTGTTTAGCAACAGTTGCTTCTCTAAGAACTTTGCTTTTGTCTTTCCCCTTTGGCATTTTCTGCTGATGATTAATTCATCAGTGGCTGATGATTAGCAGTGACTGTGCGGAACGTCATCCCTTTAAACCCTATTTTCTCTGAAGTTGTATTTGTGGAAAACCAAGACATACACAGATTATTTTTTTATTATGTTTTCACACAGAGGAAAACATTGCATTATAGAGATTTGTACTAACTTTAAACAACAATAGGTAAGAAAAAGTCATACATTTGTCATTTTAAGGTAAAACAAAAAAAAGAAACTTCTTTTTCTATGTATCCAAAATTTAAAATACCAGTTAGTCATTGCAAGTTACAAATGTTCTAAAGAGTTGCCCATATAGCTGTATTTTATATTGCTGCCTCCAGTTGTAGATCCTGGGGGGGGTTGCGCAGTGCAGCAATGGTGTGACTGCACTTATTTCTTATTAATCTTTTGTCTTTTTCCCTTTTCATCCAGCTCAAATTTAATGGAAGAGCCTGTGTGTCTGGGCATGTGCGAGCATATGCTGTGCAGGTAAAGTAACCTTGCTGTTGTTTGCGGTGTTATGCTTATTACTGACAGGGAGGGATTTTTATTTTCCCAACAAAGGTGTGGCTAATGGTGACAATGATTGCTCTATTCCTTTTAAGTGTGCTCCTGCCAAGATTGTGAAATTGTGCATACCTGGATGCTGACAGGCCTGCATGGTATTTAAAACTAACATGCTTTTTCAGCTGTGACACATCAAAATAGCCACAGTGGACAGGAGTCACTTTGCTTTCCCCCCTCCTGTGTGACAAGTTATTTACTTCCGTATGCTCTAGATGAGTGACCGCTAAGCATTGAAATGTATAATTCATAATGGTGAAGACAATTCATTTTCCTATAGTTATAAACTGCGAGCCTTTACTTGTCCTCTCCCTTCGCGACAGAGAGCGGATCAATAACAACGCTGTATTTCTTTTTACTGAATGGTGAAGTTGACTCCAGTCTAAGAGATGTTTATTGCCCAGGTCTTGCGCTGGCCCCCGGGCAGGAGATGGCTGCGTGGTGTGTCGCAGCCCTGCGTGGGTGAAGGACATCCAAATCAACAGACAACTCAGCAGTATTGTACAGCTCTTCTGTGGTTTGGAGTCCCTGCTCAATCCCGCAAAACAATCAGGTAGATGGGAGCAATATATGTTTCTGCAGAATGTGTCAGCTTTTGACTGCCATTGTTAAGCCTCTTCCCTTCCTGGTCAAATCTCTGACAGCACTTCATTGCATTTAAGTCTCAAACGTGTTTAAACACATTAATGTTACATGTCCACAGCACCCATTCCAAAAGAAAAAAGTTATTGCTCATAAAATGTACATAAAAACAATGCAGTGATGTGAACAAAAACTCACAAATCCATATTTTATGCATATTTTGTCCTGGGAGTGAGTCTTTTTTTTACAACAATATATCATAGAAAATATTACACAGCAGCAACACATCTCATGATGGCATCAATGCAGGCAACAAAAGGCTGGAAGAGTAAGTGGTACTGACAAGAGACCCTCGGTGGAACATCCTCCAACCAGTACTGTACTATTTTAGGGAGACGGAGTCAGTAAGTAAGTAAAGCACTGATCTGCATCTGTAAATTATTTTGTAATAACTTTCCTTTACGTAAAGTTATAAAAATGTTCATCTACAGTACATAAGATTCTGAGAATCTGGAGGAATCTCTGTGTGTCAGAGCACAAGGCTGATCGTGAGCATCAGATGTCCATGACCTTTGGGTCCAGACGTGGGTGTTATTCTGTCAACATGGGCTCATAGGCTTTTCTAAGAACACGTGCCAAGACATTTTTTTTTCCTTTTATTCATATAATTATTATTTTTAGTACAGCAGCTTCTTCCCGGCCACAAATCTGTTTTTTTTTTTTTTTTCATAGGATGTCAAGTAGCAAATGCACGACTTTATGAATTTGTGTTGTTAATGATTTAGGATAATGAAAGAGCATCCCGCTCCCCCATCAGATGTATTGATGACTCCTATATTCCCATCACGGCTCCTTTCTTTTGGTAGATCAAAAATGTCAAAGTGAATGACAACTATGAACATTGCATTAAAGTTGGCTGTTTGAATTATCCTTCATTTTCACCTTCTCCCATTTTTTTTTTTCCCCCACCAGCAGGATTGCACCTGCATAAAAAGTCAATTTTAGGTATAAGACATTTTCATTCCTACACTTGTCGCTTATGTGATGCTCTAACAGTCATTAAATATTTAAATCATGCGTTCAGCCACTCTGCAGTCTCTCTCACATAACTGTCTTTCCTTCACTGCCGCATGAACTGGACTTTCCCACAGAAAGATGTGTTCAAATTCACTGTGATTGCTGCAAAAGCTCTAATTCTAACTTGTAAAAATTAGATGAACCTGATCCGTTTTAGTTTCTACGTTGAATCACGGTGAGAGAACTCCATAAATGATGTCTTCTTAGAGACTCAGCGTTGACAGAGCCAACTCTAAATCCCGGATTTGAAACGGGAAACCTAAGATTCTCATTTCTCTATTTAAGCATTTGATATATTATCTATGTCCTGTTGTAAATAAAAATATGGGTTTATGAGATCATTGCATTATGTTCATTTAGTTTGGAAATGTTTGGAAATGACTAAAATATATTTTAGAATGTAATTTAAGTGGAAATTCATGGTAACGTTTTAAGCTTTGAACCTATTTGAAAGTAAAAGTTAAATTTGTATGTGAATCTGCATTTGTTTATCAATATATCCTTAAAGGTATGTAAAATTTATTATTTTTTTTCTTTTTTCTTTTATTTTTTTTAAATCTCAGGGCAGAGCTATTGGAAACACAAAGAGCTTTTCTGATAGTAATTTATTCTTAGGGATGGAAATGTAAACACAGCAGGAAAGCGGTTATTTGTGCCGTCGTGTGTGTTGTCTGTGATTCTGCATACTTTCTTGCAGATTCCATTGTTGACAACCAAACCCAACCGGAAACTGCCGTCTTCAAGCACAAGAAGAACTTTAAGATTTGGTTCAGTCCCCGCAGTCGCAAGGTGCGCTGCCAGGTGGAGAAGCCTTCAGAGACTGCGGTACCAGGCAGCCGGTCCACTGGGGGAACAGCCGAGGCCGAGCCAGACGCAGTCGCTGCTCAATGCCAGGATCTGTCGGTTTTTAATTTTAACTCGTCCTCCCAAGACTCTTCTTCTTCTTCTTCTCAAAAGGGTAACGCTGTAAATGGAAAAAGGCCGAATCTGCGCCCTAAGAAAAATACAAGACGCAGACATGAGCAGGTGCAAGGAGTCGCAAGGACGACGCGTAAACAGAGCAAGCAGAATATGAAGAAGAAGAATCTGGAGGCCATAAACCAGCAATGGGGGATCAATGCTGAAGGGCACACCTCCTCCGAACCGGAGCACATCTGTGCCGACGGTGCGAGAAGGTCCAGTAAAAGGGTGTCTTTTCAAAGCCCCAGTGTCACCTCAGTTGAGCCTCAGCTTGAAGTGCCACAGGGCAGTACTAATGAACTCAGTTCTGCCTGCAGCACAATAAGAGGCGATCCCTCGGGAGATGGCATCGGTGTGCTGAATTACCAAACCCAGCCAGGTCGGAGCGTGTCCAACAGTGTCAGTCTGCTCCATAAACCATCTCCAAACTATGCCAGCCCAAATGAAAATTCAGGAAAGCAGGACAACATGTCTTCCTTGGAAAATCTCTCAAAAAGAACCAGAGTGGAGGAGAAAAACTCCAGTTTGGAAAACACACCAAAACGACCAAGAGCATCTCCAAGAGGAAGAGGAAGAGGAAAATCACTGAGTCGGATGTCTCCAGCAGTCCTTAATCCTTCATCTTTCACTTCACCCAAGAGTGATAAGAGCACCAAAAGCTCTAGACGAGAGGAAATGCCGTGTCCCTCCGTTGTACCACTCGCTGTAATGGAAAGCCACAGCAAATCTCCCCGCAGTCCTGGATCATCTGTCAGACGGCCCAGCTCTGGAAGCCCTGCAGTTATGAAGAAGAACCACAAGGGAGAGACCCCGCTTCATCTGGCTGCAATAAAGGTTGAGAGGTTTCTAAATAATGCCCATGATTCCCTATTAACTTCAATCCAGTTTATGCTGCATTCTAAAAAGGCCAGTGTTTCCTCTGTAGACTGACGGCAATAAGAGCTCAAATATGAAAAGCTTGATTTTCATCAACAACATGGCTCAGAGCATCAGGGCATTAGATTCTAAATGCATTTGCAATTAAATTATAAATGAAAAGAAGTCAAACAGACTAGAGTAAAATTGAAATATATTGTCTTAAAAATAGCTTTTCCTGCTGTCTTTGGCTAATGGAAAAAAAATGGAGGGATGGATTTACCAGCATTAAAATGATGATACTGATTTGAAGGTGTAAATCTGGCCTTTTATTTGATCCTCAATGTTCTTTAGATTGCTTTAAATCCCACATTTATAATTATAAACCCCCCTTTCCTGTAGATTTGCACATATTACTTGATCAGAAAGACATGTTCAGTCTTATAGTAATCCTTGTGAACATAGTTGTAATCCCTCCCTGCATCCCAGACAAAGTAATCAATGTCCCACTGTGGAGTCTTATTGATAAACTGTACTGCTTTGGTTTCTTCGGATCAGCATCGGGGTTCGAACTGTTGACTTTACAGGTCTGTGATTCTGACTCCCGGTTCATTTTTGTTTCTCCACCCTGCAGGGAGATGTAGAAGCTATCGGGGAGCTGCTTGATCAGGGAGCTGACCCCAACCTGAAGGATAACGCAGGATGGACACCTCTGGTAACCGCTTTGTTTGAGAAACACAGCAACAGTTTGTTTCATCTACAAAACAGGGATTGTTTGGTATATTTGTTATTCTACTATATCAGGTCATTTTTTTGATTCAAAAACAAAAAAGGATTTGCTTTTTCTCGTGAATAACATGAGTTATCGTCATTTTTGCTCCGTGACTTCAGTTTTCCAGAGTATCATTCATTCAGTTCCACAGTTAAGGCCTTGCAGAGGGATTCCTGTGGAGCATTCATTTGTTTGCAGTCTGTCGTTTAGCCACTAGGTGTCTTCAACTCTATTACACCGAATCTGTGCAGGAATACTAAGCTGTAACCAAAAGCAAACCAAAGTATTTCAGTTTTTATAATAAATCTATCTGTACAGTTCAAATCATGTGAAACATGGCTAAAGACTCTACTGTGACATTTGATAAACCGGTAAAACACAAGTCCATCACATCAAAAAGGAGGATTTCAAATCCTGAGTGTGTTAATCACTCATTGTTTTATGCATAAAGGCTAAGCTCACAAAGTGATGGCCTGTGCTTTTTAACATGATAAGCTTGAAGAGCTTTCCCTGCCGCCGGAGGTATTTTTTATTCCCTTTGAGAATGAATGTAAGCGTGTTTGACTCTATCCTTATTACAAAACTTAAAGCGGCTGTGAGCTCCACTGAAACTGATTTAGATTTTTTTTTTTTTTTTTTTCAAACTGCTTCCAATAACTTTAGAGTTTATAATATTCATATTTGACTGCTTGTATGTAACTGAAAATGATGGGAGCTGTCTTAGTCAACATGCTGCAACCATCTCCGTGTCCCTGGTGTGTTTATTTATTTATTTATTTATTTTTTTCCTCGTGCTTTGCATTCTGCATCATTTCACATACTTGATCATATTACTTAGATGATGGTTGGAGTTGAGTGTGAACATGTGTCCAATCTCACCGTAGTTGTCAGGCTTTAAACAAACACATTCAAACAGATTTTAATATGCGCCAAAGAGATCCACGGATTTGAGTTGCTCGCTGTGAGCAAAATAAACATTTGTCTGCCACAGATGGTCTGCATTAAAGAAAGTTGACTGTATGCCAGCTTTACACGGAGCAGTTGTCACAAACTGTTCTCCATTTATGGGTTGGAAATGATGAGAAACAAGTTACTAGATGAATGAAGCAAGACGTTGTCTTACATATATTTTACAATTTGCGTTCACCATACTGTAACTGTGGACATTTGTGGGAAGGAACAAGCTTCAACGATCAAAGATTAATAGCTTTGATGACCTGGCACAAATTAAACTGCAATGAAAAATAATCCTCCTTTACTACATCCTTAGCTGCAAAATCGCTCACTTGGCCGATATCCCTACACCATTACTGTTAAATTTATATACTGCGCAGTTGCTGTGTTGTCTTTAATACACCTCAGGATTGAGCCGAATAAATTATTTGTCAAATGAACTCATTGTTCAAGTTGCAAACATAAACTTTAAAGATGCATTTTAATGGCTGTAACCCGCATTCATGTACATTTTGATAAGAATGAAAGTGGGGTAGTAAATGTGCGGTGTGTTTCTCTCAGACGATTGATTTAATAAGGTGTAATACTTGATTGGAATTCCTGTTGTTTGTTTGACCTGTCAAAATGCATTTATTAGGAAGCATATTTTACATCAAAAAGATACTTTCAGATTATTTGTGCTTTGTTTACTTCGCTTTAAACAGAAATTTGTGAAAAAAGTAACATGGTAACTCGGCATGAATGCAAGTAAACATCTTTTTCTTTTTTTTTTTGTTTTGTTATCAAGTTAAATAAATCTGAGCAGAATATTTGGGTGTGTTTTTTTTTTTTTTGGTTCCAGCATGAAGCCTGTAACCTTGGTCACCTGGCAGCTGTGGAGGTGTTGGTCTCTAGAGGAGCCTTGTTGAACACACCTGGTTATGAAAACGACTCTCCGCTTCACGACGCAGCGATGAACGGACACGCGGCCGTCGTCAAACTTCTACTGCAGCAGGGAGCTTCACAGAACATTCTGTAAGTTGCTTCACCCCCCCCCCCCCCTTTTTTTTTTATATATGTTGACTTTGTTTTCAGAGCCGAGACTGTTTTTTTTTTTTTTTTTTTTGTATACAACACTGCTGCCGAGTTGTTGCCTTTGTAAACATCTCCCATGTGTCAGACAAATGGACACCAAAGGCCAAGGTCAGACCTCAACATGTGGGTCGCATTTTTCTCCCCTCCTGAAGACATGACCCATCAAAGCTCCTGCTTTCGATTACAAAGGTCTTCCACGGTTTCATTCAACTAAGCTGTAATCGCAAAACCCTTAAAATTTGTATGTCCACTGTATTTCATTGCGTTACATCAGAGGTGTTTCTGTCTTTCTGGGCCACCACTGTTTCCCCTTATTTCCTAAATAAATAATGAAGTGTCCATTCCCCATTTACTCTTGCAGGCTTTCAGGCCTGTGTGCATCCAGGTAACGGGTGTGATGTAGTGTTGTGTGCAGGGTGTGTTGGGCAATAGTCTGCCAGCTTTTTACTTGTTTACTTTTTGCCACTGGATCCAGGGTGAAAATAAAGAAAGCGGTGTTGGGTAATCAAATATAATAAGCAGAGTAGGTGGTCAGCATGATGGTCAATTTCCACACCAACATTTAGTACCAATCACCATTTGTCTGCTTTCTTTCTTTCCCTGTACTTTTTTTCATATTGCTTTTATGGCTCCAGATTGCACGGTCTTACATTTTCTTCTAATGTGCCTTGTTACTTGTCTGCAAGGCAAAAGATGCAGTGATATGGACAGGCTGTTAGGGTCCTGCCAGATAAATTTCTATCCTAGTGCTATCTTCTCTGCTTACCAGGCACAATCACACAATCGCCAACTCAATTCCTAATGGAGTGACTGGCACTCAGCCTCAGGTCTGGCAGCACTGATTTTGCAGGTCTTCATTATGTCTTTATGCATGTTCACGATGGATTTGTGTGCTCCCGTTTTTCCATTGTTACGATAGCCTTGCCTTAATCACTCGCCGCCACAAACAGCTTTCTGTTTAGATCATGTTTATGATGGTTATGGTCCTGCAGATATGAGAAACGAGGAAGCCAATGCTGAAGTGTGTCCTAATGTGTTTGATACAGTTGAAGAAATTCTCTGCTTGCAAAAATAGGCAACAAAATAGTTTGTGTATTGTGTTTAAAAAAGAAAGCTTACAATCTTTAAATCGTTTTTAGGCCTGTTGTGTAGCCGGTTTTCAGATCAGCCAAATACAACAGCGGGTGAAACTGAACTGAGCCTTTACATCTTTGATTTAAAAAAAAAAAAAAAAAAAAGTAAGCCATAATAGAGAAGCACCTTTTTAAAAACCAAGTTCAGCTGTTATCTTTTTATAAAATGATGTTGTCAGTCTCTCAAATCATTGTAGAGGAATTCTAGCCGACTCCACGAGCATTTGTTTATTCTTAAGTCCAGTCACAACCTTTTAGTCGAGTTGCGATCTGGACTTTGACGCAGCTGCTGTTGCACGAGCCAGGTTGAGCTGAGCTTTAGCTATGAGACAGATGGCATTAGTACAAGGGCTGCAAGGGGTCTTTTTTGAAATTTTATTTTTTTATTTATTTTTTTAAGGCAAGTTATTTAAAAAAAAAAAAAACTTTTTTTTTTTTTTGTGTGTAATAACCCACCGAACATTCATTTACATACAACACACGTTTACCAAACTGCACACACAAATGACAAATGACAATTACTGACTAGTTAGGTGCTCTATAAGCAATTTTTATATATTTTTTAGTTGAATGTTAATACCATATGTCAAATCTACGTATTCTAGTAATAACACTAGTAATTGCAGCACTTGATATAGTCCTGTCACGCAAATAGCGTGTCTGTAGTAATCCTGGTTTATGTGCAGGATTCTATGAATTATTTGTGGCTGTGATGCAGGAATGCACAGGGTGGAAATTTAACATGATTTGCAGTAAATCCAATAGTTTCAACAAAGAATATACTGAGAGACCCCCCCCCTCCCAACATTAATGTTCACTTTTAGAGGTTAACCTTCTGCTTTGCAAATGTATTTTCCAATAGATTTTTCTATTAATTTCCATGGAAAGTTTTCAGCTTTAAGAATCCCAGGGATTTTAGCACCCTAATCACAACTGACTAAAATGGTTCATTAGAATATCATAATAATTAGAATATTATACAGAGCGTTTTTTTTTTGTGTTTTTTTTTTTTTTACTGGGTTGCAGGATTTTCTGCATTGTTAGGGCTGTAGAGTTGCTTCTCTTATCAGTGCCACAATTATAAACCAGTGTAGGATTTTGAGCCGTTTAAAGGCATGTATGTGTTGGTAAAGCACACAATAAGCCTTTGGACTGTTTCTGCGTATAAGTCTCACGTGAAAATGAAACAAGTCATTGAATTGAACTGAATTGACTGCTGGTTCAGCTGAACTGTTTTTATATATATTTATATATATATATATATATATATATATATATATATATATATATATATATATATATATATATATATATATATATATATATATATATATATATATATATATATATATATATATATATATAGCTCCTGTGGGACTTCCAGATACAGACAGACAGAATGGTGGTGGCAAACCAACCAGACATCGTGGTGGTAGACAAAGGGCAGAGGAAAGCCGTGGTGGTGGATGTGGCAATACCAAGTGATGGTAACATCAGGCGAAAGGAACACGAGAAGCTTGAGAAATACCAAGGGCTTAGAGAGGAGCTGGAGAAGGCCTGGAAGGTGAAGGTGACAGTAGTGCCCGTGGTGATCGGAGCACTCGGGGCAGTAACCCCCAAACTGGAAGAGTGGCTGCAGCAGATCCCCGGAACAACCTCAGACATCTCAGTCCAGAAAAGTGCAGTGTTAGGAACAGCAAAGATACTGCGCAGAACCCTCAAGCTCCCTGGCCTCTGGTAGAGGACCCGAGCTTAGAAGGGACACCACCCACGGAGGGTGAGGAACGAGTTTTTTTTTTTTTTTTATATATATATATATATATATATATTCAACTCAACATCTTTTTCTTTATCCAGATAGTGCTGAGATGCTACTTTTTATTAAAGACATGTTATGTACTCAAAGGCACATTGACACTAAATATTTAATTTGTTTTATTCAAATTCCCGATAGTTTGCTCATTCACTTTAAATTCAGATAAAGATGCATGTGCACAAGCTTGAGCATGTGGACGTCCATTATTCGGTTCTTGCTGGTGGTTCTTCATCTTTTGGGCAAACAGACATTAGCTGAGTCTAAGATGCTGAGAAATGCTTTGACGCATGAACAAAGAGAGTAAAGAGGATAGCTGGTAAATGAGCATGGATTTTATTGAAGGTGGGAGGGGGCCGTTGCAGATGTTTGTACATGTTGCGGTGGCGTGGGAATTCATTTTTGTTCAACCTCCCTGGAACAGAATGTGTTTTGGAAAAATAAATAAAACTGATTGGAACCAGAAACTTTATTTGCAAGAGAATCTCACAGGGCATCTTCATCCCATCAGACCCAGTGCAACAATTTTGTTACAATTTAAGCCTGGAGTGGCATGACAGTTTTATGTGTTTTGAAAAATATATTTATCATCATGAGGACAAGGTCGGTACAATAAAAGCAGAAGGTTTGACCTCTTAAATGTCTGTTTCATTTTTCTAGCAGAGTTATTATAGATAACGAAAACTGAAACTAATGGTAAAAAAAATCATCTTCTAACTGAAATAAAAGTAAAAACTTTTAAGTTAAAAGCTAAAATTAACAATGTTGAACTTACTGAAATGAAATAGAAGTGTGGGCTACATTAACTTCTTTTTTTTTTTTTTTAAATGTTTGGCACTTTATTTACCTAATTACTCAAAGGAAATGGCTCTCTTTCCTGTTTTTAAGCATTAGGGGTTGAGATAAAACGATTTGAAAACATCTAGAGAATGAACGTCGTTCCCTTTTATTTCTTTCTTTGTTTGAATTTTAGAAAAAATCATTTTAGTGGATACTTTGAAGCAGTATCCTTCTGTGATGAGCGTTGGCTCATATACACTTATGAACTACACTTATTTTTAGTCAGATATTCTAAAGTGTTACGGGGGGTATAAATAAATAAAGGTTGTCGTACGTAAGCACAAAGGGAGCTGTCAAGATGAGCTGTAAGATTCAGATAATGTGGGTTAATGTGCTCATTTACAACCGACGGTATGTGAAAGACGGATGCTGCGATCACACGTTTGATTGTCAACTCTGTGTTTTGACCCTCAGTTTTATCGTTTGCTTTTTGCCATCTTTATTTTTGGAAGCAGAAGTAACACGAAAGAGGTGGATTGATCCAAAAGCACCCCCACCCGCCACACACACATTTTACAAAGATCAAAAATGATTGAATATTTGATGGCATGTAACACTTTTTTACATTTAAAAATGTATTTTGTATGTGGTTTTAAAAAAAAACAAAAAAAACCTAAAACATTGATGGTCACAGCAACAGAGCACCAGAACCTCTGGCATGAAGTTACGCAGAGGCCTGTAAAAGTCTGAACTTTTACTGCCAGCACAACTTTCTCTGATTTTTATTTATTATTTGTTTTTAAACATATTCTCGTCACATGCTGCTGCTGCTGCTTAAACCAGCTTGTGTATGTGCATATGTTTAAGTGTCAGGGACATTCTCTGTTTGTTTATATTTGTGTGTGTGTGTGTGTGTGTGTGTGTGTGTGTGAGTGTGTGTGTTGGGCTAGGGGTATGAATCCAAATGAAATATTTTATGGACCAGTGGACCTATTAATTGTCCCCCAGGTGTTATCTTTGCTGACGCTTAATCTTTTAGAGACAACCTGCTGGGCTTGGTTCTTCTGTTCTTATCCTTTCTTCCTCATGTGCCTTTCCTCATCCTTTTCTCCTTACCACTTCCTCAAGGTGACCTCAGTTCTTGTGTCGGAATGAAAGACTTCTTCGGTAACCCCATTGTATCCAAGAAATGGCTGCTTTTCCTCATATTTGAGCCTCTGTGCAAATTTTTGCCTTTGAGATTAAGCTAAGCCTCCGTTACAAACAAGGCTGCTGTTTATTGGAGTTAAAATACATACTGACTCCGTGGGTGATGTGGCCTCCTCATCAGATAGATGAATAAATATTCATGTGACACTTCGCAATTTAATGCAGCACTGCAACATTTTTATCCCATCTGGTTTTTTTGTTTTTTTTGTTGGTTTTTTTTCCTTCACTGATTCATTTGCTTGACTAATGTTTTATCTGTGAAGTGAGATACAAATTCCAGCTCATCCTCATACATCACCATCAAACAATTATGTTCCAACAAGTGAATGGCACACGCGGATGCACAGTTTCACAGAACAAGCAGCGTGTGACATTGCCAGATTGTTTTGCTCAGAGCTCAGCGCTGGCAAATATTGAATTTTAGTGTCCTGCTTGGCCAGCGATAAAAGGAAACTCCATTTGCTAAGATTGTGATGAAATGTTAAGAGAATGATTACGTTGCCTGTGAAGATTTAACTTTGTACTCAACAGAGTCAAATGTGCACTCTCTTTGTGTATTAAGACAGAAAAGGGTTGCCAAAAAAAAGGCTCAACTCCTCTGTAAAGAGCAGGAAAGTAGAGGTTGTACTTAGAAAAATTTGTGTGAATAATTGCTGGATAAAGTAGTGCGTCTTTAAAAAAAAAAAATTATAATCAGCTAAAAGTATTGATTCCCTTCAAAATATTTCAAAGAATTCCAAAAAAAGATCCCAAATTTAGACGCTAAACTGTTAAGTAGTTGTTTTTTTTTTTTTCTTTCTTTGCTTCTTAACGTAACGTTAGACAGCATGTTATATCGCTGGAGACTGACCACAACACTGGCATCCTCTGAAGTCTGTTTGCAGTAACGTGGCATGAAACATTTCCTCCCTTCGACCATGTAACGGGAATGAAGCTGTGAAGCTTCGGGAATGAAGATGCTTGCAGGAATGACCATCATGGAGGATGGCGCCACTCGTACCCATGATGCTCCCATCACTCACATGGTTCTGCAACGCAGACCGCTGTGTGTCATCACACACGGATGCAGTGCTGTGTCGTCTCCGTTCTGTCTGTATGCATTTCCGAAGGGGAATAGTGGCACTTTAATTAAAACAAAACGTGTATATGTGTACATACCTTGGTAATGTAGTAGTAATTGTACCTGCACTGTGTTGCCCTTCTTTCTGAGTGTAACTTCTGCGGTGGCCGTTTTTAAGATCAGACATCATCCTTTACTTAGTATTTTGTGTGCAGTCATGTGTTTCGTGTGTCCACCGAACACTCAGCGTTGCTGCAAACACACAAATGCCCACAAAAGTGCATTTTTGATACACTGAGACGGTATGGAATTTTCTCCTTCACAGTAATCTACATGGAAAGCGGCCAGCAGATTATGCAGTGAGCCCGGAGATGCTGGAGATTTTCCAGGAAGCCTCAGAAGAAACTCAGTATGCTAATTCTCGTACATCTCACAGCCCCTCAGCGAGTCTCTCTGTGGTACGTCTTCACGAAGCAGTAAATAATCCTTTTTCTTTCTTCCTTCCTTTTTTTTTATTTTTTTTATTTTTTATTTTAGTCCTTGAAATTGGCAACCCCACGGCTCTAATGTTTCGTCCATTAAGTGCCTAGACATCTCGTAAGTGTGTTTCTCCTGTCCTTCCTTAGGTGGGCGAGTGTCTGCGGAGCAATCAAACCGCGGTGCTTTTAGCCAGCAAACTGTCTCAGGCAGAGCAGAACCAGCTGGCCAGACTGGGAGCGCTACTGGGCGGGAGGACGGCTGACACCTTTTCTGGCGCAGGTAACGCATGTGCGACTCTGACACTACCCCTCTCCCTGAACACGTTTCCGGTGCTGTTTTTGATGGGCCTCTCTGCCGCATCCCAGATTAAAGCATCTACCTTCCCGTTGCTTGAACTTTTCATTTCCAAAGATTCTGATAGGCAATCAAAGGTGGTGGTTTAGAAATACGGATTTAAGGCTCAGATGCCTAATGGGTTCTGAGCTACTCTTGTGCTTTTCTCCTGGTATTTGTTGTCAGGATTATTTCCTCCACCTTTTAGAGATGGGGATTTTATCTGGAGTGGCATTTCTTTTCCTCCGCGCGGCCATGCTTTATAGACTTTTGTATCTAAACCTGATCCATTTGTACTGCAAACTCCCGCAGTTCGGTTTTTAAACATTATCACTCTCGAAGGTTCAGCAGCAGCAAGCAAGTGCATTTAGAGGTGTATACATCATTATGATGCAGAAGCTCCTTCACTGTTGCATAGTACTGGCTCGAAGAACACCAGAGAGCCAAAGTAATTGAAATCATTCCTCATAAAATGTTTGGAGGTTCTGTCAGAGTGATGAATACTCACTGATGAAAAGTAGATGTGCTTCTCGCTGCTCTCTCTTCTTTGGCCGGAGGGGTGAAAGTTCATGCTCTTCACTGATTTCTCTCCTTTTTTTTTTTTTTTTTTAATTTTTTTTTAATTTTTTAAATTTTTTCATATGAACTGAATCATCCAAACCCACCCAAAAAAAAATCTGTGGTCACAGTGCACAGTGAAAGAGTTTTACCCTGGAGATATAATTATGCTCATTCTGCACTTGTCAGCAGTGCTCACATGTTGAATGAAGAGGCAATAAGCTTGTATTTAAATTTTAATTAACCTGTAATTAGCTGGCCCTCGCCTTTCATGGTTGTAAGCGTCTGCTTGGTCTTTTGTTGCGTTGCTAGGAACCGTTTTGCCTGGTCGCCCAGTCATCGCGAACGACGGCGGCAGAATCGACGCCGTGAAAACTGCATTACGCGACGGTGTTAACGGGGAGAAAATAAACATTCGCCATGAGTGTGTTTACTTTAATTACTCGATCTGTATTTTTATTTTATCCTTTTGTGGAGCTTTAATCCAACAGCTATCTAAAGAGATTAAACGTTGAAGTCACGTGTGCCTGTCTCTCGTTGCATTTCCTGTCGTCGCAGTCTGTTACACGCGTGGCACGATACAGGAATCGTTTTAGTCGATGGGATCGGGAATGTCGGTCTCCTTCGTCTGACAGACCAAAGCTGGGGTTTGAGGCAGCTCCGGAGCCCCTCCACACCCATCAGTTTATATTCTTTTCATTTTTAAAAAAATATAACATCCGTTTCAGGAATATTGTGCCTACCAAGCATAGGGGTGCGGAGTGACAGCTGTAGTTCTGGGTTTCTCTTGTAGGCAGACTCCGTGTGA